>CM065589.1:359938426-360195645 GCA_033119425.1 Bufotes viridis
TCAGTGAGGTTGCAAGTTCAACCATCATTGCACAGGCTGCAAGAGATCTAAGACATGCTGGCATTCCTTGGACAGAAGCCGTTATTACCTTTGAGAAAAATGCACAAGGATGCAACTTGCCTCCGTGATACTGGGTCAGCACACCCGCCATGGTTTTACAATTTTGTCGAGCATATACGTGGAATGTGAGGTTGTAGTCAGGGAGGCCCAAACCTGGACTTGTCATTAAAGCACATTTTAAGTAATCAAATGCATTCAACATTTCCTTTGACCATTTAATTAAGTCTGGCTGTTCGCTCAGTGTGGCTTGCCTCAGAACATTGTCATAGTAGGAGCAATCAGGAATTCACTGTCTGCAGTAGTTTATCATACCAAGGAAAGATAGCATGTCTTTCTTGGTGTGCGGGATGACCAGGCCCACAACAGACTGGACTCTTTCTGTGCTGATTCTCCTTTCTCCCTTTGTGAGGCCAAAGCCCAAGTACTCAACTTGCTTTTTACTCCATTGCATTTTCTTGCGTGACACCTTGTGTCCACATTCTGATAACCATTTTAACAAAGATACACCATCAGTAACATTGGCCTCCTCTGACATACTGCACAGTAACAAATCATCCACGTATTGCAAGAGCACAGAACCCTGGGGGGTGCCATGGTTTTAAACTGGCTTGAGGACGATGCTGTACACTACAGGTGAATCAGCATATCCCTGGGGCATCCTGCACCAGGTGAGTTGACGACCCTCAAAGGAAAAATCAAAAAGGAGGCTAGTCTGCTTGTCTACCAGGATAGAGAAGAAAGCATTCTTCAAATCTATCATGCTGAAACAGACATCATCTGCAGGGTTGGCTGAAAGCAACTGTGTCACATCCGGTATCAGTCCTACCCTGTGCTGTGTTTAATCTGTAAGTGTCAGCACTGACTTGTCCCTGAATGGTATTGATTGTGGGGATCTTTGTACAATCCCACCCAGAGTGTGTGTCTATAAAACCATCAATTATTAATTTCATATCCTCCTGTGTATAATTTCTTCCCTTACAGGCTCTCCTGAGATATGCGATTGTGCCTAATGGTGCAGAGTTTGGCTTAGGGCAATGTTTGATAATTCTGTTTATGTCCTCTATCTCTATGGGTTTCTTCATTAACTGATCCCCTATTGTCATGAAGGGGAATGTCTCCTCATGGACATTACTCCTCAAACGTTGTGAGATGGGAGGACTTGCAAAACTAAAACTCTGTGAGGAACCCTCTCTTCCCTCAGCTCCTGAATTTTGGCCCAGCACTGAGGTAGAAGTGGGTGACTCTGTATGTGGGCTTGTTGCAGCTGCGACCCTAGGTGGACTATGTGGAGGTAGAATTACTGTAGGATGGAGTGGATTTCTGACTTATTTTCTTTGTTCCCACCTAATAAGAAAAGGAACAGGAATCCAAAAGGTCTCAAAGATGATAGGACTCTACATGAAATAGAACAGGAGTCATTTTCTATTTCATGTAGAGTCCTATCATCTTTGAGACCTTTTGGATTCCTGTTCCTTTTCTTATTACCTGCATCATACCAATGGGGGGCTATTTCTAGCCACTGTTCACCTCCCCTGGACATGTAATCAATGTCCCAGGAAGGATCCTCATCAAAATGCGGCCAGGCTGTCTTATCATATAGACATAGCCCTTTGACCATATCCATATGATAAATATTATTGTCACCGTCCCTGGGGAATGGATCTGCAGCATCCATTGCCTCAGTCCAGCCTGCTAAATTATCTACCCATGGGTTGATAAGGTAATAGTTTGTTGGACTGACACTAGCTACATATACCTTACACGTTTCTCCTGGTTCTGGTTTGGGGAAATCTGTCTTGGATCCCTGCCCCCCTATATTAGTCTAATGGTTCTCCACAACATAAACAATTTACACATTCGTAGTAGTGAAAACAGAATGAATTAACAATGGGATGTGACCTAACACTTACCACCTGGTCAGTATCTCACACAGACAGATAATCTTATTACTTCTAAGACATTTATACTATGTATATAAGAGTTAATCCAAGCTTGTAAACTTCTGTTTCCTAAACAGTATCGTTTAGTTTTAAGTGCACTTTTATCTCTAGTGGTTCTTTCTGCTTGGACTCCCGGAGTCCGTGCAGCCACTTTATAAGGCTCCCTGAGCCATATCTCCTGTGTCCCTGACACAGCGACCTCCTGAAGTCTTTAAGTAGATGGTTCAACTTACTTGGGTCGAGACGTGGCCAGTGCCCTCGGATCAGACGGAGGACAAAATCGATGTCTTTCTCACCGGACCCGAGGATGACCCTCTCGATCCCGGACGTGAGCCCCCAAAACTGTAAGGAAATTGGACCCTTCGCTAGGTACCCCTATTGATATTTCTCAGTAGCAAACAAATGACAGACACACACACACAGCGATCACTGAGAAATACTCTAACTTTATTGAGGGTGGGGTAACATATAAATAGCAAGGGGGAGGGGGGGAATCAACAACCAATAAGATGAAAACGCACGTACTATATGAAAAGTTACTGTTACAAAGAAATTGACCTTTGCTACATTTCTTAGAAGTGAGGAACAAGATGAAAATAACGGGATGCAGTCAGAACATCCACAGCTCAAGGCCTCAGACGCATAGCTTATAGCAACAGTCGGTGAGCTGGAAGCCGCAAGCGCTGCTGCACCATTGACAGACCGGCTGAAGCTGTGGACGACTTGCAAAAATGGGCACACAAGCGGCATGCCTTAACTAGTAGCTCCTGCAAATTGGGGTAGGTTTTGATAAACCGCTGAACCATTAAGTTTAAGACGTGGGCTAGGCATGGAATGTGTGTCAGGTTGCCAAGCTCCAAAGCCGCCACCAAGTTATGGCCATTGTCAGACACGACCATGCCTGTTTGTAGGTTGAGTGGCGAGAGCCACAGTTTGGTCTGGTCCCTTATACCCTGCCATAGCTCTGCGGCTGTGTGCTGTTTGTACCCTAAGTAGATCAGCTTCAGCACGGCCTGTTGACGCTTACCCACAGCAGTGCTACACTGCTTCTAGCTAGCGACTGATGGCTGACTGCTGTTGGAGGTGGAAGTGGAGGAGGAGGCGGCAGAGGAGGAGAAGTGGTGGTTGGAGCCAGTAATATAGCTGCTGGCGGAGATCCTGATGGATGTAGGGCCCGCAATCCTGGGCGTGGGTAGCACCTGTGCTATCCCGGGGTAAGACTCACTTCTGCCCTCCACAACATTCACACAGTGTGCGGTCAGGGAAGTGTAGCGTCCCTGGCCACCAGCACTTGTCCATGTGTCCGTGGTGAGGTGGACCTTTCCAGTAAGTGCGTTGGTCAGGGCACGGGTGATGTTCTGGAAAACATGCTGGTGTAAGGCGGGCACAGTACACCATGAAAAATACTGGCGGCTGGGGACTGCATACCGAGGGACGTCCGCCGACATCAGGATGCGGAAGACCTCAGTGTCCACAAGCCTAAATGGCAACATTTCAAGGGCCAGTAATTTCGAAAGTTGCGCATTTATTGCTATGGCCTGTGGGTGGGTGGATATTTGCACTTGCATTCAAATGCCTGTGTTATCGACATTTGGAAGCTGCAGTGGGACAGGGAAGTGGATGTTGTAGCTGACTGTTCATGCAAAGGTCCAGGTGCAGGGCGAGGGGCATCCGGGCCTGCACCTTTGAAAGGGGACTGCCCAACAGTGCGTAACACAGGGGAAAAAGAGGCAGTGGTGGGACCTGCAGACCCAGAGTGTGGACCCAGGCGTTCGGCCCACTTCTTAGTGTGCTTGGATGCCATGTGGCGGATCATGATGCCGGTGGTGAGGTTGTTAGTGTTCATGCCCCGGCTCATTTTGGTATGGCACAGGTTGCAAACTGCTACCACTCTTGTCATCTGCCCTTTCCTCAAATAAGCACCATATTAACACCTACCCCTTGGCAAGGTAGATTTACTCATGGGGGTGCTCGGTGTAACAGTTGCGGGCCTGTTTGGTGTGGGCCGACATCTCCTTTTGCAACCCCACTGCCTCTTCCAGACTGTGGATCCCTCCCCCTCTGTACTGCTGTCCTCGCTCGGCTTTTCACCTTCCCATGTTGGATCAGTGACCTCATCGTCCACCACCTCCTCTTCCACTTTCTCACTTTGCTCATCCTCCTGACTTGACCTAACCAAAACCTCAGTGATTGACAACTGTGTCTCATCATCATCCACCTTGTGAACGATTGATTGCCGTTCACCACCGTCATCTTCTTGAGCCTGTGAAGGCTCAAAAGGTTGGGAATCAGGGCACAATATCTCAGGTACCTCTTCAAGCATACTTGGCGTGAGAGCCAAACCAAGTACTGGCGATGAAAAGAGGCCATGTGAATATCCGAGTGTGGGATCACATGTTTGGCCAGACACGACACGGTGGGAGGAAGGAGGATCAGAGTGAGGATTCGGTTGACCAGACTCTTGGCTACAGAGACTGGACTTCGTGGAAGAGAGGGTGCTGCTTAACCGACTGGAAGCATTATCTTCTGCAATCCAACCGACCACTTGTTCGCACTGGTCTGACTTGGACAGTGTTGTTCTGCGCCACCCAAAAAGGTGGACATGAAGCTGGGTAAGGTGCATTTCTTTGTTTTTTTCTGGTGCACTGGCAGCAGGTACAGTTTCATTGCGCTCAG
Source organism: Bufotes viridis (assembly GCA_033119425.1). Classification (NCBI taxonomy): domain Eukaryota; kingdom Metazoa; phylum Chordata; class Amphibia; order Anura; family Bufonidae; genus Bufotes; species Bufotes viridis. Next base: position 359,943,103 of record CM065589.1, read on the forward strand.
GGCCACGGCCTTTGCTTGCACCATCAGCATTACGCCCACTTCCCCGTGCCTTTGTGTTCGCCTTCTTCATATTAATGGTTTTGTCTGTAGATGTGGCGCAAATTGTTTTAATGTCCGCTAAAGACACCATTTTCTGATGCAGGACAGTACTGGATACAGAAAAATACATATTTTGGCCACTACACTAGGCCCAAGATAATGTAATTTTACCATACACACTGCATTGAGATGCAGTAAGGTACTGGATAACAAAAAAATACAGATTTTGATCACTACAATAAGCCCAAGAGAATGTAATTTTTATGATACACACTGTATTGAGATGCAGTAAGGTACGGGATACAAAAAAAATACAGTTTGGCCACTACACTAGGCCCAAGATATTGTAATTTTTATGATACACACTGTATTGACATGCAGTAAGGTACTGGATACAGAAAAATACAGATTTTGGCCACTACACTAGGCCCAAGATAATGTAATTTTTACGATACACACTGTATTGACATGCAGTAAGGTACTGGATACAGAACAATACCGATTTTCGCCACTACACGAGGCCCAAAAGAATGTAATTTTTACGATACACACTGTATTGAGATGCAGTAAGGTATGGGATACAAAAAGAATACAGATTTTGGCCACTACACTAGGCCCAAGATAATGTAATTTTTATGATACACACTATATTGACATGCAGTAAGGTACTGGATACAGAAAAATACTGATTTTGGCCAAAACACTAGGCCAGTGATAATGTAATTTTTACAATACACATTGTATTGACATGCAGTAAAGTACTGGATACAGAACAATACCGATTTTGGCCACTACACGAGGCCCAAAAGAATGTATTTTTTACGATACACACTGTATTGAGATGCAGTAAGGTATAGGATACAAAAAAATACAGATTTTGGCCACTACACTAGGCCCACGATAATGTAATTTTTATGATACACACTATATTGACATACTGTAAGGTACTGGATACAGAACAACACCGATTTTGGCCACTACACGAGGCCCAAAAGAATGTAATTTTTACAATACGCACTGTATTGAGATGCAGTAAGGTATAGGATACAAAAAAAATACAGATTTTGGCCACTACACTAGGCCCACGATAATGTAATTTTTATGATACACACTATATTGACATGCAGTAAGGTACTGGATACAGAAAAATACTAATTTTGGCCACAACACTAGGCCAGTGATAATGTAATTTTTACGATACACGCTGTGTTGACATGCAGTAAGGTACTGAATACAGAAAAATAGCGATTTTGGCCACTGCACTAGTTCAGAGATAATGTAATTTTTACGATGCACACTGTATTGACATGCAGTAAGGTACTGAATACAGAAAAATACATATTTTGGGCACTATACTAGGCTCAAGATAATGTAATTTTTACGATACACACTGTATTGACATGCAGTAAGGTACTGGATTCAGAAAAATACAGATTTTGGCCGCTACACTAGGCCCGAGAAGATGTCATTTTTACGATACACACTCTATTGACATGCAGTAACATACTGGATACAGAAAAATACCGATTTTGGCCACTACACTAGGCCCGAGATAATGTAATTTTTACGACACACACTGTATTGAGATGCAGTAAGGTACTGGATACAAAAAAATACAGATTTTTTCCTCTAGACTAGGCCCCAGAGAATGTAATTTTTAATATACACACTGGAAAAAAAGGGGGTCAGTCAGCACGTCTCTGTATGCAGGTGCACGTAACCATGGCAAAATATACATACAAACACAGAAATGCAACAGCACTCTGCAACCAGAACTCTGCCCTGCCTCTATGCTAGAGTTTATCAGAGGCGTCAGTGTACATTTTGATCAAAAAGTAATAAGCCACTCGCTGCGCCAAGGCCGCCTCTATGAGTGGTCCTAACGCTAAATCCTACCTGTTATGGGCCATGACAGCCACATAAAATCCAGGGAGTGCAGGCCCAGCATGCATGCTGGATCCACCCTGCTCATTAAGCCATTTTTGGGGCCATAACAGCCTCTATTAAATCCAGGGATGCAGGTACAAACATGCATGCTGAGCCCACTATGTTCTCCTCCTGGAGCCAAATGGCTGCTAGTAGGTACTATGAGTGCAAATTCAGTTTTATACTTACTCTGATTAAAACCAGCCTCTAGGGCAGACAAAATAGTCAGATGTGCATGACTGAATGGAGGATGCCACACCTCCAGTATATGCTACACAGGAAAAAAAAGGGGGTCACATCCCTGTATGCAGGTGCATGTAGCCATGGCAAAAGATACATACAAACACAGAAATGCAACAGCACTCTGCAACCAGCACTCTGCCCTGCCTCTATGCTAGAGTTTATCAGAGGCATCAGTGTACATTTTGATCAAAAAGTAATAAGCCACTCGCCGCGCCAAGGCCGCCTCTATGAGTGGTCCTAACGCTAAATCCTACCTGTTGTGGGCCATGACAGCCACATAAAATCCAGGGATTTTTTGATCAAAATGTACACTGACGCCTCTGATAAACTCTAACATAGAGGCAGGGCAGAGTGGTGGTTGCAAAGTGCTGTTGCATTTCTGTGTTTGTTAATATACACACTGTATTGAGATGCAGTAAGGTACTGGATACAAAAAAATACAGATTTTGGCCCCAGAGAATGTAATTTTTAATATACACACTGTATTCGGATGTAGTTCTATATTGGATACAAATTTGTCCCAAATAAAATGTATTCTCTGCTGGAATACTGTATTTACGGTTGCGGCCTAAATGCACACACAGATGTGCCCAAAACTAGTTATCTATGGCCTAAATATAAATCACTCTCTGCTGGACTAATTAATATAATGGTTGCGGATTGAACGCACACACAGATGTGGCACAAGTTAGGTTAATTTCCCCAGAAAAAATAATTTCTCTGATGGTGCAGTGTATATCTCAGTACCAGGCATACTTTAGTGAATAAGCCCCTTTTTATAATGTCTGCCCAACATACTGCTTTATGATGGTGCAGTGTATATCTCAGTACCAGGCACACTGTAGTGAATAAGCCCCTTTTTATAATGTCTGCCCAACACATTGCTTTATGATGGTGCAGTGTATATCCCAGTACCAGGCACACTGAAGTGAATAAGCCCCTTTTTATAATATCTGCCTAACACACTGCTTTGTGATGTCGTACTGTAGATGTCATTAATCCGAAATCTGTCTTTTAGAAGTTAGTAGTTAAAAAAGCAATTTTCAAGACCTGCACTATCTGTCCCTTCAAGATAGGTGCTGCACTGCTGTCAAACACACACTGTAGTCCTTAAAAGAACTGTTATGTTTTTTAATAAGGTTTTTGGAGCAAAATCAGTAAGTTTAGAGCAAAACGCTATCTGTCCCTGCCTAATGTCTGCTCTCCCTGATGCTGAATGAGCCGAGTGCCGGACCTCAGCACCTATATGAAATGGTATCACGTGTTTCTTCCAGCAATTCAGTTTGAGGCTTACAGCTAACATGGCGTCCGGGGGTTAAAGAAACCGCAGCACTCTCTTGTCTCTTTATAACTTTTATCCCATCAAATTCATCCGATGTTTCGACCAGAGCGGTCTTTTTCAAGCAACTGACAATACCTCAATATCAGGCTTAAATGCCCTGCTTGTAGGAGGGGCTACCACACATGTTATGACAAATCACAATAATGCAAAATGGTACAAAGTAAAACATCCTTACAAGTCAACCAATCATCACTTACATTGGACCACCCGGTGGATTGCTGGTGGGACGTCAGGTCATTATATCCCGAAGTGTCACGCCAGTAAGTTAGCGTCTCCCTACCACCTGTGAGCACGTGCGTCAATCAGTGCACATCTGCGCGTGCACAAAGAGCTGTGGTATATCGGTTAAAATTGCGCAGGCGTGCCGGAACAGAATACGCGCATGCGCATCCTCATATGCGCATCAAGGTTCACAATGCGCACGCGTGTCAGGAAGAAACTAGCACATGCGCAGATACGTCTGTGCGTTAATAGTGCACAGGCGTGCTAAAACAAAGTTCGCGCAAGCTCATCCGCTTGTCGTTAATCCATGGTCCTAATGCGTAAGTGCTCCAGGACTGGGCTGACGCAGGCGGACAAGTCCATATCTGGTTAACGCTATATTCAACATAAAGGTAGCTAGACTATGTCATAAAGAGGACCATAAATAGAAAGCAATGTGTTATATAGGCATATATTATATATTATTATTAAGGGCGTTATCAGATAACAAAAAGGGATCTGTCACTGTACACAACTTAACTTGTTAAGTAATAAAGGTAAACGTCAACAAACTAGTACTTTTAGTTACACACAAATGAATCCCTCGCCGGCAGTCAAACTAGTTAGATGGAGAGGCCAGTATATCCCTATATGCTGCTACTCCTACTCTATCGTTTTTACAGCTAACATGGCTATGGCCTTACACTGAGGGGAATTACTTACCTGGACCTTGATTGGCTGCTTAGAAGGCGCCAAACATGCGGGGAGGAGACTCGAACAATGCGACGGATACACGTGGTAAAGCCGAGCGCCGAGCATATCGATGCTCGAGCCGAACCAATACTCGGTCGAGCATGTTGGCTCATCACTAGTATTGTGGCCTTTTTCCTTCCAACAAGAAATATATATTTGAAAGGGTATACGGCCGTATTACAGCAAAAGAAGAAAAAAATATATGCGCATTTCACTGTTGCAGTTATTTCCTCAACTGGGTGCGGTAGATAAAATCCAGAATAGTTAAAAGGGTCTCAGCAATGTGTAGATGGCTGAGACAGTTTTGTTTGTCAGTTCTTGGGCTGGATTTTATGGATTGGAAAGGTAGGAGGCAGTGGGACCTCCCAATCCAGTCTAACCATTCCAGGACAGGTTTTTCCCCGAGCCTGAGGGATCTCCAGCAGAAGTCAGCTGGGATCATCAAGGGGAAATAAAAACCAGGTCTTAGGCTGTCAGTCTGGTGAGGTGATGTCTGGAGACAAGTCCAGGAGGTTAACTGCTGTCCTGTATAAAGATAACCCTGAATGCCTGTGAGAACAGGGTTTAATAGGTGAGCCAGTTACAAACTTTACAAACCTGTATTAGGTAGTCGTCAGACGAGCAGGATTTGTTTTATGTTTTGTTGCCAAAAGTAAAAGGCTGCTTTTAGAGTTGAGCGAACACCTGGATGTTCGGGTTCGGGATCCCAACTCGACCCGAACTTCACCCCGAACCCGAACCCCATTGAAGTCAATGGGGACCAGAACTTTTCGGCACTAAAAAGGCTGTAAAATAGCCTAGGAAAGTGCTAGAGGGCTGCAAAATGTAGGTAAATCTCCTGCAAACAAATGTGGATAGGGAAATGACTTAAAATAAAATAAAATAAATAAAAATTAACCAATATCAATTGGCAACTTGGAGGAGGAGGAGATGAAATAGGAGGTTGGGGTGGGATCAGGTGGGAATGCTATGGGAGTTGAAGTTCTCATCACAGCCAAAAAGGTTTTATGTCTGCTTGCAGTGCCACAGGCCTTATTCACAGACTCAGGGCCATGGCACCCGCAAAGAGGAGAGCGGTCCCGTAACAGCAACACAGGCCTCAGGTCAACCTGCAATGGAACAGGCCATTATCATTTATGTAGGCCCCTGACACCCAGAGGAGAGGTCATTTGACAGTAAAAAGAGTTTAATATCTCTCACCCAGACAGAAAGCAATTAAACGAAATATAGGCCACTGACACCCAGACAATGGGGCGGTCATTAGACAGTAAAAAGAGTTAAATGTCTGCCACCAAGACATCAATCAAGTACGTGAAAGTTAGGCCCCTGACACCCAGACAGAGGAGAGAGGTCCCATAGCAGCAAAAGAGGCATCATGTCACCCACCAACGGAGAAGGCCACTTTTATTTATTTAGGCCCCAGCACCCAGACAGAGGAGAGAGGTCCCAAAGCAGAGAATCAGGCTTCATGTCACCCACCAATGGAGAAGGCCAATTTCAGATATTTAGGCCCCTGGCACCCCGACGGAGGAGAGGTTCATTGAACTTTGGGTTGCCCCGCAAAAATTAAAAAAAGAGGATTCAATAAAGAAGTGCCCTGGAGTACAAAAATATATAGTAACATAGTACATAAAGCCGAAAAAAGACATCTGTCCATCAAGTTCGGCCTGTCATCCTGCTAGTTGATCCAGAGGAAAGAAGTACTCGCTGGATCAACGACCAATCTCTAGTAGCTATAGCCTGTAATATTATTACACTCCAGGAATACATCCAGGCCCCTCTTGAATTCTTTTATTGTACTCACCATCACCACCCCCTCAGGCAGAGAGTTCCATAGTCTCACTGCTTTTACCATAAAGAATCCTCTTCTATGTTTGTGTACAAACCTTCTTTCCTCCAGACGCAGAGGATGTCCCCTCGTCACAGTGACAGTCCTGGGGATAAATAGATGATGGGAGAGATCTCTGTACTGACCCCTGATTTATTTATACATAGTTATTAGATGTCCCCTCAGTCGTCTTTTTTCTGAAGTAAATAACCCTAATTTTGATAACCTTTCAGGGTACTGTAGTTGCCCCATTCCAGTTATTACTTTAGTTGCCCTCCTCTGAACCCTATCCAGCTCTGCTATGTCCGCCTTGTTCACAAGAAGAGCCCAGAACTGTACACAGTACTCCATGTGTGGTCCCACTAGCGATTTGTAAAGTGGCAAGACTATGTTCTCATCACGGGCGTCCATGCCCCTTCTGATGCAACCCATTATCTTATTGGCCTTGGCGACAGCTGCCTGACACTGGTTTTTGCAGCTTAGTTTGTTGTTTATTAAAATTCCTAGATCCTTTTCCATGTCAGTGTTACCGAGTGTTTTACCATTTAGTATGTACGGATGACTTGCTTTTTTCCTTCCCATGTGCATAACTTTACATTTGTCAGTGTTAAACCTCATCTGCCACTTCTCTGCCCAAGCCTCCAATCTATCCAGATCCCTCTGTAGCAGAAAACTGTCCTCTTCAGTGTTAATTACTTTACACACTTTAGTGTCATCTGCAAAAATTGATATTTTACTATGCAAGCCTTCTACAAGATCATTAATAAATATATTGAAAACAATAGGGCCCAGTACTGACCCTTGTGGTACCCCACTATTGACAGTTGCCCAATCTGAGTGTGTACTGTTAATAACCACCCTCTGTTTTCTGTCACTCAGCCAATTACTTACCCACTTACAGACATTTTCTCCCAGTCCGAGCATCCTCATTTTATATACTAACCTTTTATGTGGTACAGTATCAAATGCTTTGGAGAAGTCCAGATATACGACATCCATTGATTCGCCGCTGTCAAGTCTAGAACTTACCTCCTCATAGAAACTAATTAAATATATGGTTAAGAGGTAGTTATAAATGTCTATTCTGCACAAGGGATGGACAGGTCCTGTGGGATCCATGCCTGGTTCATTTATTTATTCATTTATTCAATACACGTTCAGACAAAACGCTGGCTTCCAGGCAGGCCAGCACCTCCAAGGCATAAAAGGCTAGCTCTGGCCATGTGGACAATTTGGAGACCCAGAAGTTGAATGGGGCCGAACCATCAGTCAGTACGTGGAGGGGTGTGCACACGTACTGTTCCACCATGTTAGTGAAATGCTGCCTCCTGCTAACACATTCTGTATCAGGTGGTGGTGCAGTTAGCTGTGGCGTGGTGACAAAGACTGGGTGGGAGATAATGTTGAGAACGTGCTGGATCCACTGTCGGCCACCCAATTGACTAGCGCCTGTACCTGCTCAGGCCTTACCATCCTTAGAACGGCATTGGGCCCCACCAAATATCGCTGTAAATACTGGCGGGTAGTTGGTTCACTTGGACGTGTGGCTGTGGCAGAATGGCCATGTCCTCTCCCAGCACCAGAGGGTCCACTAACAACACCACAACCATGTCCGCGTCCGCGTCCCTTACTAGATGTTTTCCTCATTGTTACCGTTCACCACAATAAGAAAAAAATTATTTGGCCCAATGTATTGCATTTAAATTCAGGCCTTTTTTTTTTACAGGCACCTAACACTATCTGGCTATCTATTTATGTACCGTATTACACTAATCGAGGCACAGCAGTAACCACAGATTTAGGGGAATATCAATTGTAGGCCTAGTATTTAGGTCCTGGATGAAAGGTATCCTTTTACGGACAGATTTACACTTGGAGATGCACAGTAGCGTGTGAAAAAATATATAGGATTATGCTTTCAGCACTTGTATTTTAACACTTTGTGTAATATACCCTTTTTCGGAAAGAAATACTTAGAGATGCAAAACAGTGTGTGCAAATGTAGAGGATTATGCTATATTTTAACACTTACTGTACAATACCCTTTAACGGAAAGAAATACACTTGGAGATGCACGCTGAGTGTAATATACCCTTTTACGGACATTTTACACTTGGCCTGGAACACCAGATTTACTGTACTGCTATTTTTGCAACTCAATTTCACCCACAGAAAATAATATATCCTTTCACGGACACTATGAAACTTGTCCAGTAACAGCTGGAACACCAGATTTGCGATATTGCTATTTTTGCAACTGAATTGCACCCCAGAAAATAATATATCCTTTGACGGACACTATGAAACTTGTCCAGTCAACGCTGGAACACATGATTTACGGTATTTCTATTTTTGCAACTGAATTGCACCCTGGAAAATAATATATCCTTTGACGGACACTATGAAACTTGTCCAGTCACAGCTGACACACCAGATTTACGGTATTTCCATTTTTGCAACTAAATTTAACCCCAGAAAATAATATATCCTTTGACGGACACTATGAAACTTGTCCAGTCACAGCTGGAAAATCAGCTTTACGGTATTGCTATTTTTGCAACTGAATTTCACCCCAGAAAATAATATATCCTTTGACGGACACTATGAAACTTGTCCAGTCACAGCTGGAACACCAGATTTACGGTATTGTAGCGCCGCACGTCACTCTGCTCTGATTAGTGTAGGGATAGGATGCATCTGCTGTGAGGGCGAGATTAGACAGGGAAAACTCAGCAAAAACACCTAATGAAGTGATCGATCTACAGCTGTGAATCATTTAACTTCTGCTAGTTAATTGCTCACTGGTTATTAGGCTGCACAGAGCGTTTTTTTGTCACTTTTTTCTGGGGTGATCGGTGGGGAGCTGGGGACCACAGCATCTGTGAGGAGGGGGTGGGGGGTGGGTGGGAAGCCAGGGACCGCAGCATCTGTGAGGAGGGGAAGTCGGGGACCGCAGCATCTGTGAGGGGGGAAGCTGGGGACCGCAGCATCTGTGAGGAGTGGAAGGCGGGGACCGCAGCATCTGTGAGGAGGGGAAGCCGGGGACCGCAGCATCTGTGAGGGGGGGGGAGCCGGGGACTGCAGCATCTGTGAGGAGGGGTAGCCAGGGACCGCAGCATCTGTGAGGAGGGGGTGGGGTGGGGTAGCCAGGGACCGCAGTATCTATGGGGGGGGGCTTCACAGGTCCAACGGAGGATAGCGGCATCTGTGCAGGGGGAGAGGGGGATTGCGGCATCTGTGCAGGGGGGGAGCGGGGGATCGCGGCATCTGTGCAGGGGAGGGGGATTGGGGGAACACGGCTTCTATGAGGGAGGGGGGCACGGGACAAATGGAGGATCTCAGCATCTGTGCAGTGGGGGTAAAGCGGGGGATCGCGGCATCTGTGCAGAGGGGGGAGAGCGTAGGATCTCAGCAACTGTGCAATGGGGGAGAGCGGGGGATTGTGGCATCTGTGCAGGGGGGGAGTGCGGCATCTGTGCAGGAAGGGGGAAGGGCGGGGGATCGCGGCATCTGTGCAGAAGGGGGGGGAGCGAGGGAGGCTGCTGGCTGTGTGACCAACAGCTCCTCTTCTTGCTGGGGATGGATGGGACTTCTGCTGGGCTGCCTGACTAACACTGGTGGCCGGCAGTTGAAGTTACACTGACTGCCACACTTGGTGCCCGCCTACTGCCTGCCACTGGCCAATCAGCAGCAGGATCTTTGAACACTACTAATGATGATTGGCCAGTGTGCCAGTAAGCTCAGAATGGGGGGTGGGGCATCGACGGGAGCGTGTACTGCAGTTGTAGGGGGTGGGGCCAGAGTCTGTGAGCTGACACCTGATGGAGGAGGCAGTTTTGGATGAGGGAGTGAAGGAGGAGAGAGTTTGGGCTGACGTCTGAGGGAGGAGAGAGTTTGGGCTGACGTCTGAGGGAGGACGGAGTTTGGGCTAAGGAAGGACGGAGTTTGGGCTGACGTCTGAGGGAGGACGGAGTTTGGGCTGACGTCTGAGGGAGGACGGAGTTTGGGCTGAGGGAGGACGGAGTTTGGGCTGACGTCTTAGGGAGGAGGGAGTTTGGGCTGAGGGAGGATGGAGTTTGGGCTGACGTCTTAGGGAGGAGGGAGTTTGGGCTGACGTCTGAAGGAGGATGGAGTTTGGGATGTGAGAGGAAGGAGTCTAGCCTGAGGGAGGAGGAAGTTTAGTCTGAGGGAAGAGGACTGATGGAGATTTGCCTGACAGGGGACGGAGTTATGGATGATGTTTGACGATGTCCTAATATGGACACCGTATAAGACAAATTTATCAAACATGCAACATTTGATAAATGTGGGATAAAGTACGCCAACACAGAATCAGGCACAACTGACTTCAAATATTCCACTCATGACTAATTCACCCCATGTGTGTGTACAACAATCTGCACTGAAACTGTGACTGATATTGGAGGAGATTTATAAAAACTGGTGTACAGGAAAAGTGGCTTAATTGCCCATAGCAACCATTCAGATTCCACCTTTAATTTTCCAAAGGAGCTCTGAAAACTGAAAGGTGGAATCTGATTGGTTACAATGGGCAACTAATCCACTTTTCCTTAACACCAATTTTGAAATTGAACTCTACATTGAAATTTCAGCAATAACAAAGACAAGCTGTGCAAATCAAGGTCCTAGCGGGTGCTAAGGAAATCTGTAAATAATCAAGGTTTTAAGCACCTAGCTCTGTGGCATGTGGGAGGGGCATAAATGCCAGATGAAAGCAAAGTTTTTAGACACACTAAACCTCAAAAATTGGATCAAGTCATGTGGGAAGATTTTGAGATGCCTTCTGTTCATCGACATTGCAGTTAACCCTGAGAGGGACAGAATCATTGAACTGAGGGACCTTGGTTTATCAGCTGGTATATTACTACTTGCCTCGGCTGAGATATCAGCATTATTCGATGTTGCATGTCCAGGTGGTTGGGAGAACAATAATTAAATGGAATGACAGCAAGAGGTGCACAGAAGTGAACCTCTGCACAGATGGATCATCTGATTAGAAGAATGTCATGTAGTGATCCATTTTGTACTGCAGGTTACATTAAATATCACATCCCAAGACCAGGGTAGCAAATACTGTCTAAACAAACCATTAGAACATGTTTGCACAACTTTGGGCTACGAGCCATACGCACATCTACAGGTTCACTATTAACCTCGCGCCACCACTGTCAAGGCTATATTGGTGCTAGATAGTTGGTGTGCTGCTAGAGGCTGGAATGGAGTTCTATCCTCTTCAGCAGTTAGTCCCGCTTTTGACAATGATAGCCAGAGATTGGTCAGAAGACCACCTCAGCAACACCATGAAGACTTCACAGAGGAATGTCACACAGGTCCTACTCCCAGGATTATGGTGTGTGGCATAATGTACGGTAGCTGGACCCCTCTACTCTTTATTTCAGATACACTGACAGCTTGGGATACTTTGATTTAATTGTTGAATCAGTGGTACAGCCATTTCTCCAAAGTTTCTCAGGAGTTTTTTTTTTCCAACAGGACAACCGCAGGCCAGATGTTGTTTGTGCTACTGTTAGCAGCCTTGGTGGCCTAAACATGCTACCATAGACTGCAATGTCTCTAGACTTCTCTCCGATTGAGCATATCTGGGATATCACTGGTCATCAATTGTAAAGGTAGCTACCAGCAGCTGATCTCTATGATTTGCATGCCCCAGTGCAATCAGTATGGCTAAACGTTCCTCAGACTCATTGCTCATTGATAGTATGCCAAGGTGTGTACTGAATCAATTGAGATGCTTTGAATATTTAGTTTCTTTTTTATAATTTGTATATCATTAACATGTCTATCGGACCTGTGATTTCCATAGTTCTATAACACTTCCTTCTTGACGTTGCAATTTCAATGTTGAGGAGTATACCATTTTGTTGTAACTATTAAGCCTGTACCCTCTGTGAGTGAGGCTGTAACCTACATGCTAGTTGCATCAGTTCTGAGTAAACATGTTCCTATAAAACTGCATGAATTTTAATAGTGAATCTTACTGTGGGGCCGTCAAATCAAAGGCGAACTAAGGCTACTTTCACACTCGCGTTTTGTGCGGATCCGTCAGGAATGTTCAGATAATACAACCATCTACATCCATTCAGAACAGATCCGGTTGTATTATGTCTTCCATAGCCAAGATGGATCCGTCTTGAAAACAATTGAAAGTCAATGGGGAACGGATCCGTTTTCTATTGTGCCAGATTGTGTTAAAGAAAACTGATCCGTCCCTATTGGCTTACATTGTGTGTCAGGACGGATCAGTTTGGCTCAGTTGCAAGCAGCGTTTTGGTGTCCGTCTCCAAAGCAGAATGAAGACTGAACTGATGCAAACTAATGCATTTTGAGCGGATCCTTTTCCATTCAGAATGCATTAGAATCCAAACGGATCCGTTTTGGAAAGCTTGTGAGAACCCTGGACGGATCTCACAAACGGAAAGCCAAAACGTTAGTGTGAAAGTACACTAATACTCATTAGTGATGTCCGGTTCATGAACGAATCATTCTTTTGAATTGATTCTCTTCACTGAACCGGAGGAGACGATTCATCTGACTGAGCTGATCTGTTTGAAAACAGCTCAGTCAGACTCAGTACAATACAGAGCAATAGCAGCATGGAGGAGTGTAATATGACCCTAGAGTGGAAGCTTCTGCCAGCCCCTCCCTGCAACCAATCAGATGTGAGGCAGCACTGGGTACACAGAGTCACAGACTGAATCTAAGAATCGAATGAGTCTACAAGTTAAAAGAATCCAACGATTCTACTTAGGCCTCATGCACACGAACATATTTTCTTTCTGTGTCCGTTCCGTTTTTTTTGCGGACCATATGCGGAACCATTCATTTCAACGGGTCCGCAAAAAAACGGAAGGTACTCCGTGTGCATTCCATTTCCGTATGTCCGTTTTTCCGTTCTGCAAAAAAATTGAGCATGTCCTATTTTTTTCTAGTTTGCGGACAAGAATAGGCATTATTACAATGGATCCGCAACAATAACGGATCCGCAAAAAAACGTATGCCATGCGGAACATCATCTGTTTTTTTTTGCAGATCCTCAATTTGCGAACCGCAAAACACATACGGTCGTGTGCATGAGGCCTTAGTTATAGACTCATTCAATTCTTTGAGTTAAAAGAATCACCAGAACATTACACTGAGTCTAATTGCGCACCACGGCTCCTGTCCTGACTCAAGTCCTGAAGCTTGCCAGTCACTAACCAGAACAGCAAGTCCCAGCTTGCCCGCTATTACCAGCAAAGGGCAGGGAGTGCTGGGAGATGTAGTCCTGTTTATGCAGCAGTAGAACAAATGACTAGAAGTTGACAACACGGGCTGTGTGCAGGAGGTGGACGGTCTGGTTTGTCGAGCTCTAGAAAACTGATAAAGGCTCAGGTATAGGAAATAGGAATGCATATGGGGACAACCAGCAGACAATACCAGTTAGCTGCAGCCGATCCAAACCAAGAACCCCCAGGGTCACACAGCCACAAGAGTGCCTGCCAGCTTAGGTTCACTTGCTTCCTGTCAGCTCAGAGCCGAATCAGCAAGTGAACCGAAGATTCAATGAACTGAACATGCACATTGAGCTTCGGTTCACTTGCTTGTCAGCCGCATTAGCCGACTCAGGAAGTGAACCGAAGATTCGATTCATGAATCGGTTCATTTAAATAATCTGATTCAAATAAACCGATTCATGTAAAAGATCTGAACTTCCCATCACTAATACTCATAGGTCTAACACCCTTACAGACTCTCATCTTGTAGCTACAGGAACAGCCTATCCTGGCACACACTGTATATCAGGCTCGGACTGGCCCCCCGGGGAGCTGGGGAATTCCCAGATGGGCCCCTGCCTAGTTACAGTCTACAGAGGTCGCAATAACGCCTGTACAAGCGTCATAGATGCCTAGTAAGGCTATTTTACTCACTGGAAAAAGACTAATGCATATTTTACGCATGGTCTTTTTCTTGTTAGGTGCGCTGTATCAGAAGCTGCACTGACAGGGGCGTAGCTAACGGCTCATGGGCCCTGGTGCAAGAGTTCAGCTTGGGCCCCCCTTCCCTCAGTGCTTTGTATGTCTTCTTATGCGGCACAAGTCTCTTTGGGCCCCATCAGGCTCCTGGGCCCGGTAGCGACTGCTACCTCTGCACCCCTTATAGCTACGCCCATGGCTGCACACATGAAGCCCCGCCACTCAAGGACATCTCTCTCACCAGGAGCTTCTCCAGAGACTGGACTAAACACGACATTGTGGTAACAGGACCTGTGGTGATGTCACGGTCATGTGATCAGCCATGTGTGTGGGAGGAGTTAGGGGAACACAGGCTATGCTGGTGGAGAAGGCAGAGGTACTTTATGTATAGGAGGTGTGTATAAAGCAGGGCTATGTCAGTGTAACCAGTCTATTGTGCAGTTTTCTGTGTGTAATGTGCATACAGTAGTTCTATCTGTGTAATGGACATGTAGCAGAGCTGTGTGTGCAATGTGTATATTGTAAACTATCTGTGTAATAGGCATGTGGTAGAGCTGTGTATGTAATATGTATATAGTAGTGTCAGGTGGGCCCTGTGTATGGCAGCGTCAAGTGGGCCCTGTGTATGGCAGCATCAGGTGGGCGCTGTGTATGGCAGCGTCAGGTGGGCGCTGTGTATGGCAGCATCAGGTGGACGCTGTGTATGGCAGCGTCAGGTGGGCGCTGTGAATGGCAGCATCATGTGGGCGCTGTGTATGGCAGCATCAGGTGGGCACCGTGTATGGCAGCAGTGGTCTTATATTTAAAGTATGGCACCATCAGGTGGGCGCTGTGTATGGCAGCATCAGGTGGGTGCTGTGTATGGCAGAAGTGGTCTTATGTTTAGTGTATGTTGTTGGATAAATGTAAAATTGTCTACATTTATTTCTGCACGGGAGACTAGCAATGGTTTCCCTGCAGAAATATCAGCCTCATAACGTTAAGTTGTCCTATGCATTATATATGTGAATTACCGCAAAATTCATACTCCTCCTCAGCTAAAACTACTCCTCAAAATTGTTAAGATGAGTATCTTTACTCTTCTGGAAAAAATGTAGTGCAACCTCTGGTCTACATATTAATCAGCAGCGGCAGGCAGCCCCAGCTTTCTGCTGGCAAGCACCGCTGCCTGACACTTCAATAGGAAGAGCAAATCTACACAGACATACAGAAGGTGGCGAGATGATCTTGATCATCTCACCACTTACCTTGCCCTGCAGTGATGCTGGCAGCTGGCACTGCCATCTTTCAGTGGGCAAAAGGACCCGCCTCTTGATACATGTGGTGTGGTACCTGCACTTCCTTCTCACTCCCTGCGCTGCACTCACGCTGCATCCGTTAAAGCGCAGGCAATTGTCAGGAAGGAACGCTCACGCTGCATCCGCACAGAGTCGCCCACCCATATTCTAGAGTCTGCAGAGCGAGGCGGTGGGCTTTTACTGTGCTCCTGAGTGTGCAGACGTGCTGGTGGTACTGCTGTGTCCCCCATGAAACAGATCTATCCCCTCCATAAAAAAATAAATAAAAAGAAATAAATAAAAACAGTGCCAAAACAAAGTCTAATGCCAAGCAATCTAAAGATCGTATGTACTCAGAAATGGTACCAATCAAACTATCACCTCATCCAGCAAAAAACAAGCTCCTACATAAGACAATCGCCCAAAAATACAGCGTTCTCCTCCGTTAAAGCGCAGGCAATTGTCAGGAAGGAACGCTCACGCTGCATCCGCACAGAGTCGCCCACCCATATTCTAGAGTCTGCAGAGCGAGGCGGTGGGCTTTTACTGTGCTCCTGAGTGTGCAGACGTGCTGGTGGTACTGCTGTGTCCCCCATGAAACAGATCTATCCCCTCCATAAAAAAAAAAAAAAAAAAAAAACTGAATAAAAACAGTGCCAAAACAAAGTCTAATGCCAAGCAATCTAAAGATCGTATGTACTGAGAAATGGTACCAATCAAACTATCACCTCATCCAGCAAAAAACAAGCTCCTACATAAGACAATCGCCCAAAAAATAAAAAAAATATGGCTTTCAGAAAATGGTAATACAAAAAGATATTTTTCACTGTGTAAAACTTAAAGGGGTTATCCGAGATATATTAAGTTAATCCAAACTTCTTTATCGATATATATAAAACATTTTTGTAATTGACTTACTTTAAAAATAATGCACCGTTTACATTCTGCAAAATGTTGACATTTGTGCACTGACGTCACCCTGCTTGATTCTCCGTCTTCATTCAGCACGGCTCTGGTAAGGATCGCGCATGCGCGATCCTTACCAGAGCCGTGCTGACCGATTCCACAGAGTTCAGACTTTGGAAGCCCGCCCCTTCTGCCTCTCTGTCTTCATTCAGCACGGCTTTGGTAAGGATCGCGCATGCGCGATCCTTACCAGAGTCGCGCTAATAGAGCAGAGACCAAGAAGGGGCGGGCTTCCAAAGCCTGAACGCTGTGGAATCTGTCAGCACGGCTCTGGTAAGGATCGCGCATAGAGCAGAGACCAAAAAGGGGCGGGCATGCGCGATCCTTACCAGAGCCGTGCTGAATGAAGACGGAGAATCAAGCAGGGTGACGTCAGTGCACAAATGACAACATTCTGCAGAATGTAAACGGTGCATTATTTTTAAAGTAAGTCAATTACAAAAATGTTTTATATATATCGATAAAGAAGTTTGGATTAACTTAATATATCTCGGATAACCCCTTTAAGACAATCCATTTATCTCAGACAATGGGGGCATATGGCTTGTCTTATAGATGTGGGTCCCACCTATATCAGTAACGGAGCCCTGCAAGGTGATGGCTGGAGGACTCCATTCTGGCCACCACCAAGCGGTCTCCCCATAGAAGTAAATGGGAGTGTACCGCGCATGACCAGACACCGCTCCCATTCACTTCTATGGGCCCAATGGAAATAGCCGAGCCAGAGCACGGCTATTTGTGGCGGCCCCATAGAAAATAAATAGAGGGCAGCTGCGTATGGGCAGCTGCGTATGCGCAGCGCCCTCCACCACTTTTAGGGCTGTGTGACCCTCACCTATAAGACAATGGGAGCATATCCAGCAATATCCCCCCTTTTTTTGAGATGAGACAATCCCTTTAATAGAAATAATAAAAAAATAGACATATTAGGCATCGTTGCATCTGTAACGCCCTGCTCTATAAAAATGACATAACCTATCCCCTCAGGTAAATGCCATTAAAAAAAAAAACTGCAATTTTTTGGTCCCCTTGCCCCAAAAAAGTGTAATATTGAACAATCAAAAAATCATATGCACCCAAAAAATGCAACAATAAATATGTCAACTCTTCCTGCAAAAAAGGTGCCCCTACACAAGATCATTGGCAGAACAATAAAAAGTATATGGCTTTCAGAAATGGAAGCATAATTTTAAAAAAAATGCTTTATTATGTAAAAAAATAAATAAAGATAGACATATTGTCACAGTGTAGTTCACTGTGACACAGGTTACCGTGTTGCTCGCTTTACTAGCTCTTGGGCGTAATGGCTGCGGTGGATGCCGTGTAGACTGATTACCTGATGAACAAACAAAACGCTCATTCATTGGGTACCGTAATTCGATCATTTGATGCGCACATAAAAATGATCATTTACTGGAAGTAGATTGTGTTATGTAATCACGATCTGCTGCAGGCAAACAACTAGTCAGTATGGGAAAGCACATTGACAGTTGACAGTAGTGATCACTGCTCCCCATACAGTGGAGATCACTGCATGTAAATACAGCGTTCTCCTCCGTTAAAGCGCAGGCAATTGTCAGGAAGGAACGCTTCCTTCTTAACAATCTCCTGCTCTGTTGCCCTGTGTAAAGAGACCTTAACAGATCAGGTTATCAACTACAATGAGCTGCTTAATGAGAAACACTTTGATATAGAGCAGTGCACAATACTGTTATGTGTTGCACACTGTATTGTGTGCTAAGCTGCAAATATTCATGTGCATGAGCCCGAAAAATGAACAAGTAATATTTATTTTTGGTAGCTGTAGGGTGGGCCCCTAGAATAATTTCCACTCGTGGGCCCTAGGCACCCCAGTCTGACAGTGCTGTATATATTATACTATAGAGAGCCACTAATATACAGCAAATCAGCAAATATGAACTTCAGTAATACGGGTATTTTACCAGTGACAAGTTCATACTGATTGGCTGGGCACTCCATCCCAAAAGGTGTATTAGACTGGCAGATCATCGCTAATGAGTGTTTGTGGTAATGCTCATTAGCAATGATCTGGCACTGTAATACGATTACCCGATAAATGATCCAGCTCTAGTTTATCGAGCAATCCCAATCTTTCAACAGGTTTAAAAATCATTGTTTGCCGGTGGCAGATCGTGGTGTGCAATCACGATCTGCTGCCGGCAAACAATGATTCAGTATGGGTATGAGCGATGGCATTAGCGATAGCCCCTCCCTATACTTTGGAGGTGAGGATCTTAGTTTGTGAATGTGAATTAATTAATAAAGTCATGTATTCTGTTTTAAATTACTGTTATTGTTGCTTTTCTTATATATTAAAGGGAAATCTTAAATAAACAATGTTTTAAAATGATAACTGTATTCCTAATTTTACAGAGCCTTTTTAAACGTGTAAATATGCCAGATGCTGCTGGTCACTTGCCTTTCTATTATGGCAGTATTTCTCGAGCTGATGCTGAAGAGTTTCTCAAGTTAGCAGGAATGATGGATGGCCTTTTCTTACTAAGGCAGTGTCTAAGAACTCTTGGTGGTTATGTTCTCTCGGTAGTATTCAACCTTCAGTTTTACCACTACCCTGTAGAGAGGCAACTGAATGGTACTTATGCTATATATGGAGGAAAACCTCACTGTGGCCCAGCAGAACTTTGCGAGTATTACTCTAAAGATGAAGATGGGTTATGTTGTGTTCTTCGTCGACCTTGCAATCGGCCAAATGGAGTGGAATGCCAGCCTGGAGTATTTGATCATATCAGAGATAATATGATGAGAGAATATGTCAGGCAGACATGGAAACTAGAGGTGAGTATATCTCATAAGAACACCATGTATCTCAAATTCTGTAAGACAATGTTCACATTACCAGAAAATCTCCAAATATACAAACTAAATGTGTCTCTAGGTTCTATTATGACAAAAGAGACTCTTCGGACAGATTATCACTAACGAGCGATAATTGTTACATATGGACACTCATTAGCGATATTCTGCCTGTGTAAACATGCCGCCGATTACCCGATGATCAAGTGAAATGTTTGTGCATCCGGTAATAGTATAGTTTGTGCCGAGACCTAAATCATAGTTTGCTGGCTGCAGATTGTGCCATCTAAACAGCATTTTGCTGCCGGCAAACAATGATTCTATATGAGGACGAGCGATTACATTAACGATCGCTCCTCCCCATACTGTGGAGAAGATCGCTGCATGTAAGTGCAGTGGTCTCTTTCACTGAAGAGCATGCATACATTGGGCCATGTAAAGGGGCCTTTAGCGACATACAGAAATTAAATACCTTTTCTTTTACTTAGTTAATATAATCTAGATTTCGCTAATAGCCCCTTTACAAATGAGCAGACGATTGTTAGGAAGGAAGTGTTCCTTCTCAGCAACTGCCTGTCCATCATTGAAGGAGACTGCTGCATTTACATGCAGCGATCTCCTCCACAGTATGGGGAGGAGTGATTGCTAATGCAATTGCCCATCCCCATGCAGAATCATTGTTTGCCAGAAGCAGAGTCCTGTTTAGATGGCCTTCTCTACTGCCAGGAAACGATGTAAGTGTCTGCACAAACAATCTTATTACCTGAGCGAAATGCTCGTTCATCAGGTAATCAGCAGCACCTTTACACCAGCAGATCATCGCTAACGAGCATTCCCATGAATGCTTGTTAGTAGGGATGAGCGAATCAACTTCGGTTGAAACATTCGAAGTTGATTTGCATAAAACTTTGTTTCAATACTGTACGAAGAGAGCGCTCCATACAGTATTAGAATGTATTTGCTCCGATGAGCCAAAGTTATTACTTCGCGAAGTCTCGCGAGACTTCACATAATAACTTCAGAAATTGATTTATACTGTAAAAAAACATTTCACTTGGAACCAAACCCGAGTTCGGGAAATGTATTTTTACAGTATAAATCAATTTTGCTTAATAGCAAAGTCTTGTGAGACTTCGCAAAGTAATATCTTTGGGTCATCGGAGCCATAACATTCTAATACTGTACAGAGCGCTCACTCCGTACAGTATTGAAACAAAGTTTTATGCGAATTGACTTTGGATGTTTCATCCGAAGTCGATTCGCTCATCTTTACTTGTTAGCAACGATCTGCTCAATGCTCGGGCAATGTAGAGGGGCCTTAGGGGATGACTTCACATTTTGATAAGTTGTTTATGTGATTTAATAGACCTTGACACAGGCCGAATATCCCACAGATAATCACTAACAAGCCTTCATAGGAAAGCTTGTTGGCGATTATCTGGTGGTGTAAATATGCCGCCGATTACCCGATGAACCAGTGAAACACTCATTTATTGGGTTAAAGATCATTCATGAGGTCACAAAAATTATCATTTGCCGGCAGTAGATCATGCTGTGTAAACAGCATCTGTAGCTGGCAAATACTAGTCAGTATGGGGACGAGTGGAGCGATGGCATTAACGATCACTCCTCCCCCTCTGTGGAAGGGATCGCTGCATGTGAATGAGGCAGTCTCCTCCGCAGATGAGCAGAGAGTTGCTGGGAAGGAATGCTTCCTTCCCAACAATCGCCCGCTATGTCATCCCATGTAAATGGATATTTACAATTCAAAACTACTGTATCAATCTAGGAAAAGCTTTTTAAAAGCCACTAAATTCATTACTGTTAATTAAGTTTCAGTCTTTCCCTGCTACTAAGCATTCATAAAAATGCACATCATTGTGTTTATCTTTTAAATAGAACTCTAACAATAGATGTTCTGAGTAGTCTTCATTAAAGAGGTTGGCCACTTTTTGTCTTGTGTGTTATTTTTACCTCATTGAAGTCCAATACAAAATGTATTATTTAATCCGAAAACAGGACATATATGACATCAATTATACAGAAACAAATGCTAAAAAGTTCATGTGACAAGTGCTGGAATGTAGAACATGGGCCCTCCCCAATCATCCGGACACTAGTATGTTGTATCAATATAGGAACACGGTCCTGGTATGCATACATAAACAGCATGGTAAAGGTAATAATAGAAAAGAGAGGATATATAACAGTCCTAAATATAATAAATACCTACAGTATATACCCAAAACAACCTAGGTGGGCAGAAGCGTCATAGCATGGTAAATAAGTGACCTCACAAATAGTATATATCATACAGGCCACGCTATACTAACTCCAGGCCAGTGGTGAAAGGAAACAAGAATATAATGACTGGAATATATGGGGGGATGAGAAAGGGGTAAACACTAACCCTCCACCCCACAATAACGTAAATGATACCAACACCGCTCAGCTGCAATCACCGAAATGCCTTACAGGTAGCGGTGAAAAGTCCAAGCCGCCAAACAAGGCATAACGGGGGGGCAGGGAAAAAGGCAATAACCCTAAATGGGCACCAGTGTCCGAGCACCACTAAATAACATTCAAAATGCACTAGGACCGACAAATCATACAAAGTGTAAACAACACTAATGAGAGATGGGGGGGGGGGGGCAGAGAGCCCGACGTATGTTTCACACCGTGCTTCTCAGGGGACGTGTCATATCTGTCACGAAGCCTGTTTAATATACCCCTCCCGTTAGAGTAACTGCCGGATCACCTGGCGGGATCCGGAAGTGCTGATCAGACTGTACAGACCTGCCACCTAATGCACCAGAGAACATGTGACCCATATCACACCAGGCACAATAGGGTCACATGATAGAAATCATACTCACAAGTTGTTGGTACAAAACTTTTTGTTTCTTTTATTTCTTTAATTCATTCCAGTATAAAATGGTACATTATGAGGGATGCCGAGACATATATCGTTCACACCTCCTCTCCACATGATGTTTCGGGAGAACGTCACGTGGAGGGCAGGAGGTGTGAACGATGTCTGTCTCGGCATCCCTCATAATGTATCATTTTATATTGGAATGAATTAAAGAAATAAAAGAAACAAAAGGTTTCGTACCAACAACTTGTGAGTATGATTTCTATTGCTCACTCACATACAATATTGGCTCAATGAGGTAAAAAGAACACACAACTCTACAAGTTTGAAAGACTGTGCTGGGTTAAGCAGAGCTCACGGTGTGGACTTACATGTGCTACAGGTGGCCAAGGTGCAAAATATTGTCCATATTTTGGCCTTTGTTGAAATGCTGTGTAATTTTCTATATTTCATAAGGTATACCCCCTTGTTTGTCAAGTCTTTTGTGCTGTCCACATGGAGGTCCTGTCCACAAGATGGCTGCTGATGCAGGATCACATGACCAGTCAAATCACCTCCATGTGAAGTCCCCTCCATTCAAATACACTGCACCTGCCACCTATACTCGCATTGTTGCAAGTTCAGTGCAGACTTCTTGTGTCTGAATGACGGAGACTTTGTCTGGTCACATGATCCTCCATCAGCAACCATCTATGCGGACAGCACAGAAGATCTGCCTAACAATGGGGCATGTCTTATATATAGCAAAATGCACAGAATATTACAAATGCTAAATTAGAAAGTAGCGTGTCATCATTGTACATACACATTAACAGTAACCAGAAAGTGGCCAACCCCTTTTAGTCATGGAGTTCATTGAGTTACACTGTATGATGTGGATACAGAAATTGCTGGTGGTTGAAAATGAAGAGCAAATCAGAATTATTCTCCACTTTTTTAATGAATCAGACATTAATTTTTTGCTTTATTTGTGCTGTATAATATTCAATGTTTTGAGATGTATTCCATAATAATTATATTTAGCTTACTCAGACAATGGAAGCTCCTGTAGGGGCAGTTCATAAAAGAGCAGTCTCATCTCATTGGTTCATGTCCCACCTTTGGGACCTACTCAAGAATGGGGCCCTATTGTGCCCAGTTGGGAATGATGAGGTAGGCATGTATGCAAGGGTCTCTCCATTCACTTCAAGAGTGTAGTACCCCAGACTTGGGGGTACTACAAATTGTATTGTTATGTATTATTGTTTGTTTCCTGGCTGTTACTACCAGCAAGGAAGAAATGGCAAAGGTTAGCAGGCACAGTGTTACCCTCCCTATTCCTCCTCTATTAGTAAGAGTGGGCTAGTTGTATTAGTTATGTAACAACGTTGTAATATTAGTGTGTGGGGGGGGGGGGGGCCAGTTTTGTCAGTTTTTCTAGTCTCCTGTTCAAGTAAATACAGTTGATGCGACACATTCTGACTCCTGTATGTATTACATGACAAGACAATCATAGTCTTGACAAAATCACAACACTGGTCCTGCTATCATTTAAAGGGCTTCTGTCACCCCCCTTAACCCATTTTTCACTAGCTGACATTAGCTATTTGCTAATGTCAGCTGAGTTGAAATATATATTTATTACCTTGTCCGAAGTTGTAATTTACGTGAAAAAGCCACTTTTATTATATGCAAATGATCTTCGCTACCAGCAAGTTGGGCGTTTACTTGCTGGTAGCCGCCGCATCTCGATGAGTTATGCACGCCCCCTTCCTCGTTTGATAGACAGGGCCAGCGCTTTCTCCTCCTCGCACTGGCCCTGTCTGAAGATAAAATCCCGCGCCTGCGCCGTACCGCTCAGTAGTCGGCGCAGGCTCTCTGAGTGAAGGACGCGAGCTTTGCCGCTCCGTCCTCATTGCGCCTGCGCCGATTACGTCACCGCTACACCGCTTCCCTTCCGGGTGTAGCTGTGACGTAATCGGCGCAGGCGCACTGAGGACGGAGCGGCAAAGCTCGCGTCCTTCACTCAGAGAGCCTGCGCCGACTACTGAGCGGTACGGCATGGCGCGGATTTATCTTCGAGACAGGGCCAGTGCGAGGAGAAAGCGCTGGCCCTGTCTATCAAACGAGGAAGGGGCGTGCATAACTCATCGAGATGCGGCGACTACCAGCAAGTAGCGCCAACTTGCTGGTAGCAAAGATCATTTGCATATAATAAAAGTGGCTTTTTCACGTAAATTACAACTTCGGACAAGGTAATAAATATATATTTCAACTCAGCTGACATTAGCAAATAGCTAATGTCAGCTAGTGAAAAATGGGTTAAGGGGGGTGACAGAAGCCCTTTAATACACACAGAAGACACCAGCCACCTATAACCAAATAACCACTAGGCCAGTGTCATCTAAGTGCAGAATTGGAGCCATCAACCAACCTGCCTCCATATTCTTGCTGGTGCCAGAGAAGAACAGCACCAAAAGCCTGAAGCTACTGTATGTATTTCAAGTTCTTTGTTGCACCAGAGATACTTTGACACTTGAGGTAGCCCTTTCTAGCGGGCTGTTTCGTCTGGGGACAGCCTGCCAGATCCGTGCTACCACAAGTCCACCATGCTGGCGGAGGTCCGCTCCGGCCCCATTCATTATGATGAGGGGAGGCTGTATGTCCGACCGCAGCATGGCAAACATGCCGAGAGGCGGCTGAAATAAAACTACAGCACGCTGCGATTTTTGTCCCGCCGCCTCTCGGCATGGTTGCCTTGCTGCGGCTAGACCTTCGACCCCCCCCCCCCCATTATAGTTTATAAAATATTTTATTGAAAGGATATACAAATGTCAGCAGAAAATGGTACCAAATGCAAATACAGATACCCCCCCATTATAGTTAATTGGGCCAGAGTGGACTTTCGCCAGCATGGTGAACTTGCGGTAGCATAGATCCGGCAGGCTGTTCCCCCGCTGGAACAGCCTGCCGGAAAAGACTAGCCCAAGTGTGAAAGTAGCCTTAGTAAAAAAGTCTTTGCTACATTTAACTCTGGTCTCCTTCTTCAGTACTATATATCCATTGCACCGATCCCCAGCGAGCAATGGTCTGAGGGAGTACACCATGACACAACACTTCATCAGTTCACTACCATCCCTATCTTCTAAACCAGCTCCTCAGGGGGTTGCTGCAACACCACTTCCAAAAATAGTTGATATACATATTTTGGAATTACTATTGAAGTATATGGAGAGAAGTGCACATGTACAGGCACTTCATTATTCCTGGCTGGGCTTGACAACATCCCCATTCTTGAGATAGGTGGGACCAACACCAGATGGACATTTATGGCATTTCTTGTGGATATGCCATAAATATCCCAGATGGGACAACCCGTTTAACTTATGTTCAATGTTTCTATTGCATGTTGTTGTGCATTCACTATTATACTACCCCCATTAAAAGTGTATTACTGCTATGCTCATACAGTATCATTAGACAGGCCTTCAGGGTATTATCAGCACTTGTCTGACATCCACGATTCCCAGCGATCAGCATGGGTCATATGTATTCTGGATGTTATGCTACTATTTAAATGCACCACCCTTAGTTTCTTCATATCTGTAAAGAATAAATCAAGGCAACTGGACTTGCTGTAGATTTCTTGAAAACGTTTCACTCGTTCTTCCAACGAGCTTTCTCAATTCTGAGTGACTTGTACAACAATTCTCTGGGAATAAATATGTAACTGAATCAACATCTGGTAATCAGGTCATTATACCCAGCATGGGGTCAAAGGTGTTTATTCCATAGTACTAATTGGAGCCAGTAGGTGATAATGACCTCCCAGAAAAAGGTGTCAAGACAGCATTGTAAGTGGCAGACAATAGATGTCTACCCCCTCCCCCCGCCTCTATTCAAACTTGGCTTCTCCATTTTTACGTAGATGGCCTCCTTCTATTTTTACGTAGATGGCCTCCAAAACACGTACTTGACTGTCTTCAAAGGTGTGACCTGTTTCTTTTAGAATTTAGTACATGGCTGAATCTTGACCAGAGGTTTTGGCTCTTCTATGCTGTGCCATACGCTGATGTAGTTGTTGTTTTGTCAAGTACGTGTTTTGGATAAGGAGGCCGATTGGTACAAACAAGGTGTGAAGGAGGCCATCTACGTAAAAATGGAGAAGCCAAGCTTGAATAGAGGTGGGGGGAGGTTGGGGGAGGAGTTAGAGATCTATTGTTTGCCACTTTCAATGCTGTCTTGACACCTTTTTCTGGGAGGTCATTATCACCTACTGACTCCAATTAGGACTATGGAATCAACACCTTTGACCCCATGCTGGGTATAATGACCTAATTACCAGATGATTATTCAGTTACATATTTATTCCCAGAGAATTCTTGTACAAGTCACTCAGAATTGAGAAAGCTCGTTGGAAGAGCGAGTGAAACGTTTTCAAGAAATCTACAACAAGTCCAGTTGCCTTGATTTATTCTTTACAGATATACCATGACCTGGATAAATGAGAACCTTCACAGACATTAGT
The DNA here is from genome assembly GCA_033119425.1 of Bufotes viridis. Taxonomy (NCBI): domain Eukaryota; kingdom Metazoa; phylum Chordata; class Amphibia; order Anura; family Bufonidae; genus Bufotes; species Bufotes viridis. The sequence goes on from CM065589.1 coordinate 359,969,889, forward strand.
TTCTTCATATTTTTTACACATAATCTCAATTGATAATACAGGGAGATGCTTTGGAACAAGCGATCATTAGCCAAGCTCCGCAAGTGGAGAAACTCATTGCTACAACTGCTCATGAAAAAATGGCATGGTACCATGGGAATATAAGCAGAGAAGAAGCTGAGCGAAAATTATACTCTGGAGCACAGCCAGATGGAAAATTTATGTGAGTAGATTGTAGACAAAACATTATGATAACAACTCAAGGGGATTCAATGAAAGATAAAAGGACAATGTTGTTTTAGAAATATGTATATGTAATCAGTATGCAATCAGCCATTTTACTATGAACGATTTGCCATTTGTGAATGCGATGGTTATTTTATAATGTCTGTGTTCTCAATCTTTTTAAAGGCAACAGTCTGTGTATGCAAAACAGGAAGCAACTAAATGCAACGCAGCTCTGATTTAGGGTTTCACCTATAAAACAGTGTGTCCATTAAAGATTTGATTAACAATCCCACACAGCCATTAACAGATTGTTAATGGAGTCTGTTTTGTGGGTGAAACAGCAGAAATGAGCAGCTACTATATATCACACTGTAAAATTAATCAGACACTCACAATATATTTAATCTGGAGTAGCTCTTGGCTGTCCCAGTGTTGCTCCATGTGGCCTCCCCCTAAGTGATACTATTACTGAGTGTACCGTATTACCGTGTGGTTGATGTGTTGGGTACATGACGGAGTTTCCTATTAATGTGAGGCGTATGGAGGTAAAAAATGATATCGCCATGTGCCTCACATTAACAGTAAGTACGTTCTCACAAATGAGCAAAATTAGGTTGATGTGTGAGGTACATAATGGGGTTACTTACTAATAATTTCAGGCTCATGGAGGTAATAAATTAACCTATGCCCCTCATATTAATGAGTGATCCCTCATTTTTCTCGAATAGTGCCAATATTCAAGTCCCTCCCTCCTCCTGTGAAGTGGCCAGCAGCGCAGCCCTTAAGAGCAGCGCTGCTGCGCTGCTGTTTAGTGCTGTGCTACTGGCCACTTCACAGGAGGAAGGAGGGTCTCGCAGCGCAGCACTAAAGAGCAGCGAGCGGGCACTGGCCAGGGTGGGCATTGATAATATAGTGTGTGCCGGGCAGTGTGCACACCATGTTCTCTGTGGTGAGCAAACATGGTGGCACCTAGGATTGCCACCTTTCCCAACAAAATTTGTGAGCCACGTTTACATAAGTAAAAAGGGGTGTGGTTTTAAGGGCATGGCTTAAAACTATATAATATTTTACACTAATGGTTATTTTACATTTTGAGCAATTTTTTCCTATTATTTTAAATCTAAAATTCAGCTGCAAGTGATGAAGCTGCCACATGTGTGAACAGATGTAATTGAATTAGCTATTATGGAGAAGCAAATAATCATCCAGGAAGCCAGGAAAATACACCCCTAGACCTATTTCACTGGTCCCCTGATCCAGTATTTCATTATGAAAACAGAGAACGCATTTAAGGAACCAGAAATTAGTTTTTTTTTTCTCCTAAGTGCATTCTGTGTTTATAACCTTTTTCATTTTTCTGTTTAACCCCTTCCCGACATGCTCGGTACATATAAGGCACAGCGGGCAAGGAGTTCCCGCATTGCTCCTTAATGTACAACGCAGCCATCTGGTGGGCACATGAGCTGTGCTTGCCTGATCAGGGCAGCAGCCTGGTTGTTACTAACAGCCAGGCCCCTGTTGTAACTGCTGGTATCTGCACCCTTTCTCACTGCATCTGCTCCCTGTGATGCAATCGTGGGTTGCTGATGAATGCTATGGCAGCCTGAGGCTTTACAATGGCCTTTGGGCCTACCAGCTATTGAAGCCTATAAGGCCTAGACACAGGCAGTGTCTCATAGACAAACTGTTAGTGTAAAACTGACAGTTACAATGTACTGCAATACAGTATGTATTGTAATGCACTGTACAAGCTGTCGCTCAAAAAAAATAAAAGTGTTGCCTAAAATAAAAAATTATAAGTTTCAGGTAAAAAAAAACTCTCCCCCCAAGACATTTACAACTGAAAACAATTTTAAGAATCAACATATTTGGTGCTTTACAATCCATAATGACCTGCTCTATAAAAGTATAACATGATCTACTTCATCAGGTGAAAGCCATAAAAAATAAATAAAAGCTATGCCAGAACAGTTATTTTTCGGTCACCTCCCTCCTAAAAAAAACCATGATATTAAATGAACAAAATGGTACCAAAGAAACCGCCAAGTCATCCCACAAAGAACAAGCCCTCACACATGACTATTGCCAGAAAAAAATTATAATAATATGTCTCTCAGAAAATGGCAACACAGAAATATATTTACACATACAAAAGACAAAGGTAGTATCGCTGTATTTGTATTGACCGGCAAAATATAGTTAAAATGTCATTTTTCCTGCACAGTGTACCCCAGAGAAAGAAAACACAAAGCTTCACAAAAATCATATGTACATCAAAATAGTATAGTACCAATTATAATGGCAACTCATATTGCAAAAAATTAACTTTTACACAGCTTCATCAAGAGAAAAATAAAAAAGTATGGTTCTCAGAAAATGGCTGTTCTGCTACCCCATAGGCTGTTCAAAAGCATCGTAAACCAATCCATCAAAATCTGTTTTGCAAAAGCCAAAAGTGGTCTTTCATTTCTGAAACTTGCTGCATACCGAAACAACAGTTTATATCCACATTTATGGCATTTCCGTATGCAGTAAAACCTGCCTTACAATTTTTGTGTAAATCTCAGATGGCATCAGCTAGGTAGAAAATATTGGACACTAAAATGTCGTATCTGTGTAAAACTTGCAGTTTTCCCTTTGCACAGTGCCCTGCAAATTAAGTTCCACAAAATACCTATTGCATCAAAATGCTCACTTCACCCCATGATAAATACCTTGAGGTGCATTGTTTCCAAAATGGTGTCATTCATTAGGGGTTTCTACTGTTGGGCACCTCAGGGTCTCAGAAAATGTGAGGTAGCACCCAAAAACCATCCTGCCAAATCCGCTCTCCAAAAGCCAAATGGTGCTCCTTCCCTTCTTAACCCTGCCATGTGCACATACAGCAGTGTACATCAACATTTATGGAATTTCCTTACCAAGTAGAACCAGCCTAACAATTTAAGTGGTGTGATGTGAGTCTCAGATGGCCACAGCATATTGGGCACTGAAATGCCATATAAGTCGAAATATTGCAATTTTAATTTATGTGAACCACTATATATTTATTTCTTAAAAATACCTGTGGCATCAAAATAAATGCTCACTCCACCCTTTAATAAATGCCTTGAGGGGTGTAGTTTTGAAAATGGGTTCAATGCTCTGTGGTTCCATTTATTAGTTCACCCCAGAGCTTCTACAGTGGTCAAGTTGCATAAATCACCAAATACAGCCTCAAAATGCACATGGTGATTTTATTACTCCTGAGCCCTCTCATACATTCAGGCACAAGAATAGGGCCATATGTAGCGTGAAATGGCATATCTGTAGGGTAAAATGACATTGCGATTTTCACTTTTTGCCATCTGCTGTGCACAGTAGTTTATGACCACAAATTTTATTAGAAAATATGTAAATCTAAAGTAATATGGTCACTGTTGGGGGGGGGGGGGTTCCACTCTAGGGGTACCTCAGGATTTCTTGAAATGCGACATGGCACCTATAAACCATTCAGACAAACTTTGCCCTCCAAAAGCCACATAGCTCTCCTTCCCTTCTGAGCCCTGTCACATATGGCGTGTTTCTGTATTCAAGAGAAAATGGGTGACAATTTTTAGGGTGCCTTTTTGGGGTCACTTTTTTGGGTTTCCACTCTAGAGGTACCCAAGAGTTTCTTCAAATGTGACATAGCGCTCAAAATCCATTCCAGCATGAGCAAAATCTACCCTTCAAAAGCACTATGGTCGCTATTTTTTCAAAATTTTCTAAAAGTTTTGGATTTTTTTTTAAGGTAAAACATACAAACCCACATTTATCACTAGCTTGAACTACAGTGTGTAATGAAAAAACAATTGCAGAAGCACTTAGATAAGTAAAAGCATTTCAAAGATATTACAACATAAAGTGAGATGTCAGATTTGTAAAATTAGGCTCTATCAGGAAGGTGAAAACCGCCCCCCGTCATTGAACCCCTAAGATGCCGCGTTTATCGCTGATTGCGACATCTGAGATGAATATTAAGGGTTGATCAACAAAAAAAAAAGTAAATCATACTTACCTCATCCATCTGAGCGCGAAGAGGCTGCCGCGGCCATCTTGCTTGAAGATCCAGCGCAAAATCTCGTGTGCGCATGAGGACGTCATCATGAAAGCAGGCGTTGTGACATTAGTCACCGCAAGCAAGATTTTGAGAGGGATCTTCAAGCAAGATGGCTGCTATTTCAGGGAAAATCGATTAATTACCACAAAGCATGAGGAAACTCTGCTTCACAGCAAATAATTTTTTTCCAAAATTCGGATCGAAGTCCACTTCATGAACTTCGATTCACTGAACACTAATTATAGCATTAACCCTTTAGCAGTGAACCGCTAGGTCACTGCATATTCTATAGTTGTATTTAATGTAAATGTTTTATCTTTAGATCTTGGAATGGTTGGATGCACAAAAAATTTGGTGTTGGTGCAGGTGCAGTGAGCCCAGGAGGGAGAGTCAGTAGGAGAGGATTGGTAGTTGTGGCACTGATAGGAGTAGTTGTGGTTTGCGATGGCTGGGCCTTCAGGGGAAGACAGTGACTATGTCCATGAAAGAGGAGGTTAAGGAGGCATATAAATGCCTGGCCGCGGGAGCAACCCCATAATATGATGGGAGGGGGTCAAAAAGATCTGGCTATGTTGCTGGGGTGCTGCCTCTCCACTGCCACAAAACACATTGACCCAATGAGCAGAAAAAGACATATACTGTCCCTGCCTGTAACAGCTGCTCCAGATGTCCACCATGGAGTGAACATTACCCGACAGTGAGAATCAGAAGGAGTGTCCTGCATTCTCTGCCATGTGAAGGTACAAGACACTACTACAACTACAGCAATTGCACCACCAGCAACGTGGCCAGGTGGGGGTTAATTACATGTCATGTGTAGACAAGCTAATTGCTGGTGAAGAAAAGTTTTTTCATGGTCAAACATTCCGTTATAGATGCCTCACGATGTAGAGGAGGAGAAGGAGGAGTCTTAGTAGGAGAAGAAGGGTATGATGATGACAAAGATTCTGTTTTGCTTGGGAATGTGGGCTGGCTGCCTGATTGGGAATGCTGGCCAGTTGTATTTTCCCAAAGTATCCGGTGATGCCCTCTCATGTGCTGCAATAGACCTCTGGTACCTCTAATTGCAAAAATGTGCCAGAGCTAAGCCCAGCTTGGCTGCCTTTAGCTCTGTCTGTGCAACTCCTACATTGTGCTTTTTCTCCACAAGGGGGGCATACAAAACCACAACAGTGTTCAAGATCTGCAGTTGTATTTTGCCAAAGTATCCGGTGATGTCACCACATATGCTGCAATAGACCTCTGGTACCTGGGGTTTTCTTGCCACTGCTTAGAAAAAGGAAGGAGTGTCGCGAATACAAAGCGTAAACAGGATCAAAGGAAAAAATATCAAAGTTATTGATCCTACTGAAGAGAGGGCGACATAATAACCTCTCAGCTCGTTGTCGAGAATCCTAATTATTTTGTGCAAATAGTAAAGAAAACAAGGTACCATTGTCTATGCAAAAATATATGTGAGTTTATTGTACATAAATACTAAATACAAAATCGATAATACAACCTGTACTATGATAGACAATGAAATGTAATACCAATATGTGCCACCAGATGGTGCTGGCACACCACAGAAAAGACAACACCAATACTTTCCAATGACCAATCAACACGAAATACAATTTTCTTTTAATTAATAGTGAATATCGCCAATCAATACAATAATGTACAACAATCCAAATTAAAGAAAAGTACTCCTTCCTATCACCTTTTAACCAATTGAGACATAGGGCGGCACTATAAATTTACCAGCTCGGTATGACCCGAGGACTGGGTCAGCGTCGGGCCCTGTTAACAATATGCATCGTTGTTAAAAGGATGACCAACATTGACCAGATGTCTTACACTACTTATCCACACAAATGGGGATCTTTGGCTATATACCGGGCTAAGTAACTTATCAAAACTGCAAGCAATAAACCAGATATACGTTACCAGTGTCGGACTGGGGTACCTAGGGTCCACCAGTAAAATTTATTTTGCGGCCCACCGAACGGATACATACAAAAATAATAAATAAAACAAGTTTTTTATATGAACATAGGCTGATTGAGGTGCTGTACATTGAATATATGTATGTAGCGCAGTAAGTTTAACGTGTTATGTGCCACTTGTGCAGTGGGTTGGGAGACTAGGGGCCCACTTTGCCCTGGGGCCCACCGGGGGATTCCTCTGTACCCCTGTTGGCCAGTCCGAGCCTGTACGTTACCAAGGGTCAAAAGGTGAGTAGGGCTCCAGAGGGACGGTCAGCTCTCCAGAGGGTTCCCCGTGATCCAGGATAAAATCCAAAGCTTTGCTTCCCCTCGCCACGTGTCTGTTTAGTCCTTTATTTGTAGTACTTTTTTTTTTTCTTCTTTCTCTCTCGGACCCCCTCTACCATCCCGTCTATGATTAATATTCACAGACTTATCAAAAGATGACACTGCTTTAGATAACAGTCCCTTAGATAAGGGCACATCTGCCAGGGAGAACCTTCCCTCGAACCCATTTTTTTTCACAATGAATGTTCATACAGGAGGGTGAACATGAGTACAACATGGCTTCTTATAGGCCATGAATACACATTCTAATAATAATGTATAAATGTTTAGATACTTATGAAAAGGCATGACAGGAGGCAGTAAAAACTGAGAGGACTCCACTGAAAGCCTTCTTTGGGGCTAGTAGGAACAGGAGAAACGCTGTGACCCCTGGCTCCATGGCACGGGGTTGCATTCTGAAGTCCATGTCATCCTTTTGCGACTAAGAGGAGGAGTGAGCCATCCAATCCACAATCTCATCCTGTTTCTCCTCAGCTATAATATTGTGCCTTTCCGAAGTCAGAAGGGACAACTGCGGCCTACTACTACTACTTCTGGCCGGATAGTTGGTGCTGCTACTAACCACATTCTGGCTCTGGGTCTTTCCTTTGGAACCCTTCCGTGGCCCGGACACTTTTGGGACTCTCAGATAATGTTGTGCACTACCCATTTTTATTTGTTTAGTAATCACGTATATATGCTGCTAGTTTGAGTATAATCGACAACCCCCCTTCCCCCCCAAAATAAATACACAAATTGATTAAAAACATGTGAAGGGAAATAAAGGGAAACTAATTTAGGCCTGAATTTGTTATCACTTCCAGATACTTTTGGGTGCTACCTTGTCTATTGGTGTTGTAATCACATATATATACTGGTAGTTTGAATATAATTAGAGAATTTCAGGAAAGATTCAATTCGCAACGAATGCAAATTTTTTCGCGCTTCGTAATAACGAATTGCAATTTTTCCTAAACTGGCGACCACGTGTTAGGACTGAGGACATGGGGCTAGGAACTCTGGGAAGGCGGGATTACCAAGATTGACATGCATGCATGCAGCCAGCCCTGTGATGTCACAGTCCTATAAATACTGCAGCCATTTTAGATTCTGCCATTTTCCAGCGTTCTCAGTGCAGGGACAGACATGAGAAGGCGCTAGGGACAGCAAATGGAAAAGGCTAATTGAGAAAAAAGAAACGGAAAAAACGATTTATAAGTGCAGGGAAAGAATAGGGAGGAATCTTTTCACAGCCACTTAGTGCAGGGAGAGACGTCAGAGCGCGCTAGGGACAGTGCTAGAAAAGCGATTTACAAGTGCAGGGGAAATAATTTGGGGTTCGAAATAGCCATTATACAGCTCTATGTTGCTATGGTGAAAAGCCTTTACTGGCTTATATCTATGGAAAAAGAGAAATATATACGCAGTTCACTTCTGCAGTTATATGTGGTGAAAACGTCTAGTGGCGTATTTCAGTACTAAAAGAAAAATATATACGCAGTTCACTTCTGCAGTTATTTGGGGTTAAAAGCTTTAGTAAGGTATTTCTGCCCGAGAAGATGAGGGACATGAACATGTTGAGTCACTCTGGGTAGAGATACATGGAGCCAAAAACAATAATAAATTACTAATAGGAGTTTACTATAAACTACCTAATATACCAGAGTCCACAGAAAATCTATTACTAAACAAGATAGATGTGGCCTCACTTCATAATGAGGTGGTTATAATCGGGGACTTCAACTACCCAGATATAGACTGGGAAACTTAAAGCTGTACATCGCATAAAGGATTCTTGGCAAGAACCAAAGACAATTACCTCTCCCAACTGGTTCAGGACCCGACTAGAGGGACGGCCATACTGGACTTAGTATTAACCAATAGACCTGACAGAACAACAGACGTGCAGGTCGCGGGAAACCTTAGAAATAATGACCATAAAGTAATTCTCCAGCATGCAGGGCCAGACACGGCTGTTTCACAAATGATCTCTTTGATGCGCGTTCTTGAGCGGCTGGCTGGGGAGAGGGTAGGACATTGTGCGCAGGCGCGGCCCATACAAGCCCTGCAAGTTTGTGGCCGTAACTAGAGATGAGCGAACACCTGGATGTTCGGGTTCGAGAGGTTCGGCCGAACATCCGGAAAATGTCCGGGTTTCGTGATCCGAACTCAACCCGAACTTCATCCCGAACCCGAACCCCATAGAAGTCAATGGGGACCCGAACTTTTGGGCACTAAAAAGGCTGTAAAAGACACCCAGAGGGATAATATACCGCAATAAACGCATTGCGATTACAATTTTGAGCTAACGATCACCATGGGAACGCCTCCTCCAGTAGAATGTACTGTCGGATCTGAGAATTAAGTTGAAATCGCAATGCGATTCTTATATATTTGCTTAATCGCATTGCGATTTCAACTTAGCATTGCTAATAATTCCATCCATATCGTTAACTTACTGAGTCAGTAAGTTAACGAATATGGATGGAATTATTTAGCAATGCTAAGTTGAAACGGCAATGCGATTAAGCAGATATATAATAATCGCATTGCGATTTCAACTTAATTCTCACATCCGACAGTACATTCTACTGGAGGAGGCGTTCCCATGGTGATCGGTAGCTTAAAGTTGTAATCGCAATGCGATTAAGCAAATACATAAGAATCGCATTGCGATTCCAACTTTTTAGTCCTCAACTTTTAAAATCGTACACCACTTTAAGTTCCAAAGTTGCAATCGCGTTCGAATAGAACTTAAAGCTGTCTCTTAGTCAGTTTTAGTATTGGTGTGCTGTAATAGAAGTTACATTCGTATGCGAATATAACTTAGAGCAATACAGTCAACTTTGACACTGTTAGTTTTATTATCGCGATAATACAACTATTCAAGAATTGTGTACGTGCGTCTGTACGTGTGTGCGTTACCTCGGACACTATTCTATTTTGCCAGCCACAGCTGAAACCACTGATTTATGGTATTGCTATTTTGGCAATTGAATTTAACCCCAGAAAATAATCTATCCTTTGCCAGACAGCAGACAGTATTATACTTGTCTAGCCAAAGCTGGAACACCAGATTTAGGGGATTGGTATTTGGGCAATTGTATTTAACTCCTTAATAAAATATAAAAATTTCTTTCCTGAGTTTCTAGGGGTGACAATTAGCACAGCCAAGCCCCTGATGTAGGATATAGCAAAAAAAAAAAACTAGTATTGATGGATTGATGGACTTGGTGGCAGCTTCTTCTGGCGCACCACAAGTCACAAAATGGCCGCCGATCAACCCAGAAAATAAGTGACAGAAAAACGCTCTGTGCAGCCTAAAAACCAGCGAGCAAGTAACTAGCAGAAGTTCAATGATTCTCAGCTGTAGATCAATCCGTTCATTAGGTGCTGTTGCTGACTTTAACCTGCCTAATCTCGCCCTGATAGAAGCTGCGTCCTCTCCCTACACTAATCAGAGCAGTGTGACGTGCGGCGCTACGTGACTCCAGCTTAAATAGAGGCTGGGTCACATGCTGCACTTGGCCAATCACAGCCATGCCATTAGTAGGCATGGCTGTGATGGGCTCTTAGGGCAAGAAGTAAAATGCTAACTGATTGGCTGCTGTGCAGCCCTTCAGAAAGCGGGAAGAAATCGACGAACACCGGACCCGAACCCGAACTTTTTTGAAAATGTCCGGGTTCGGGTCCGTGTCACGGACACCCCAAAATTCGGTACGAACCCGAACTATTCTCGAACTGTTCGCTCAACACTAGCCGTAACCAAGGGATACAAGTAGACAACACAGGCGCAGATAAAGGGATTTTTCAGGAGAACGGTGCAAGTTAGGAAATAGAAGTTATTTAGAATATTATTCAAGGACACTTGGGGAAACTGATTAACAGCAATTAATAAGATGCGAATAACCCTTTAATAGAATTATTTTCACTGTCAGATACACAGCGCAGGCTACAAGGGTACTTGACTGCCAAATAAAAGGGAATTTGTCCCCACAGAATCTAACAGATAGATTTAGTGAATTGATTTGACTGTCAGATATGCAGCACAGGGGTACTTTACAGAAAAAAATTTAATATTTCACCCTCTGGGGCCCTGAACTCACAGACGTATTACCTATATTATTTTCCCTTCCCCTAGCACAGTGATGGGCAAAGTGCGGCTCTCCAGCTCTTGCAAAACTACAACTCCCACCATGCCCTGCACTAGGCTGATAGCTGTAGACAGTCTTTGCATGCTGGGAGTTGTAGTTCTGCAATAGCTGGAGAGCCGCACTTTGCCGATCACTGCCCTGGCTCATATGCAGTGCAGGTGCACTTAAAAAAATGGGTATATGTCGCCCACTGAACTACCAGAACAGGATTAAATTATTGTCCCTGGCACATATGCAGGTGCAAGTGCACTGCACTTGCAAAAAATGTTTGCCGACACCCACCTAACAGACGGATTAAAAAATGCGGTTCAAAAATGTTGCATTGCACCCACAAAAAAAAAAAATCACTGTAGGTCACAGATTTAACACCAAGTTCAGATTCCTTCCTAATCTGTCCCTAACAACGGCAGCATGCTTCCTATCCCTAGACTAGTAAGAGCTGACGGAACGTGCGGCGATACGTGACATCCAGCTTATGTAGAAGCTGGGTCACATGCTGCACTGGCCAATCACAGCCATGCCATTAGTAAGCATGGCTGTGATGGCTTCTAAGGGCACACATGTTAAACGCGTGTTGATTGGCTGCCCTGCAGCCCTTCAACAAGCTTTATTAAAGGGCCGAACACAGAACTTGATCCCGAACTTTTATGGAAAAGTTCGGGTCCGGGTACAAAAAAAACCTAAAGTCCGGTACGAACCCGAACATTGCAGTTCGGGTTCGCTCAACACTAGTAACAACGTAATGTGGGCCATGGTCTTTAAAAAGGGTTAGTGTGTATGTAAAGAGTATGGGCCGTACAAGATTTTTGGTTCAGCTGTCCGGAAAAAATTTAGTAAAATTGGTTATCACCCTAGACCAGGGATGCTCAACCTGCGGCCCTCCAGCTGTTGCAAGTCTACAATTCCCCGCATGCCTGAACAGCCTACAACTATTTGGGAATGCTGGGAGTTGTAGTTTTGCAACAGCTAGAGGGCCGCAGGTTGACCATAACTACCCTAGACTATTTTCTGGTCTGGGGTCTGTATTTCAGCATTTGTACATATTTTGAGGTCTGTATTCATTTTGGATTTTGTGTCTGAGTACATTTTGAGGTCTGGTCTGGGGACTATATTAATTTTGGGATGTGATAAAGGAGTCATATGTACTACTTGTGCATAAGTTAGTGATATTTGGGGGAGATATGTGAATGGGTGGCATATGTAAAAAGTTTCTGTGCACCACCTAACACACATCCTGTGCATTTGAATCTCCTTGATGTAACTAGTGAAAAATAGTGAATGATGAGGTGTGTGTGTATATATGTGTATACTACAGTGTGTGTGTGTGTGTGTGTGTGTGTGTGTACAAAAATATTTCTGGTTGTCTGTATGGCAGGATTACAGAATTCAGCTCCTGCCAGTCTACTGGTGTAGCTATAGGGGTTGCAGCGGTCGCATTTGTGACCGGTCCTCTAAGCCAAGGAGCACACAGGGCCCCCTTACCATTGGCACATTGCCAATTACCATATTTTTTGCTTTATTAGATGCAGGGAAAAGTGAGTTCTAGTGAGCACTTACATTAGGGGTTAGGTTGAGAATTTGGCATGGGCGGAGTGCAGTTTCAATTTTTGTCTCAGGCAGCAGAAAGGCTAGGTGCACCCCGCCCCTTGCCACAAAGCACTGAGGGAAGGGGGAACCCAAGCTGAACTCTTCCACATCTGTGGTCCGTGTTTACATTCCATCAAAAAAATAGAGCATGTCCTATTTTTTTCACGTTTGCGGACATGGATAGGCATTATTACAATGGATCTGCCATAAAAACGGATCCGCCAAAAAAAACGGTTCATCGTCCGTTTTTTTTGACGGACGCAAAGTTTGCGGATGGAACAGACGCAAAAACAACGGTCGTGTGCATGAGGCCTTTAGCTACGCCCCTGGAGAACCAGACAGTGCTGGAGCCTGAGGAAGTGAGTAACCAGAAGACACCAGGGACTTGACTTATATTTTTCCATAGTCCTTAACCCCTTCACTAAAAACCATAAGGCTAGATTCACATGACAGTGGAAAAAAAAGTCAGTTAAAAACAGTGAAATGGTCTCTTTTAATGGCCTTTTTTCTCTCGAATGCCTTTTTGAGAAACGGACGTTAAAAAAGGCCCCTTCAATTGTATGGAGGCTTTTGCTCATTGAAAACATAGAAAATAAAACATGTTCTATTTTTTTATGTCTGCTATTCACTGGCTGTCAAATAAACTGGAGTGTGAATAACCCCATAGACTACTAATGTTCTTAAAATGAATGTGTGATGGCCATTAAAAAAAAAAATCCATCACACGTCCGTTTTTCATTGTGAATGTAGCTTAAAAGATATTACACATAGTGGATATTTTTTTGCTGCATCGAAATTTGCCAAAAAATTTTCTCCAAAGTTGAACATAGCTTTTACCCTTTGTATTTCAAAGTGAAAATTCTAAGGCCAGATCGTAAGCAAAATTCTTTGACACGTAGGGCATTTTTATCCAGATTTTATAACCTGGACACTGGAAATCTGCAAAATTTGGTGGTGGTGGTGGTGGGGAAATCATTTCACTTTTTGCCTAGGTGCGTCCCTGGCTAATAGTAAGTGTTCTATATCACATAGTGATATCTAGTGTTCTATGTGTGCTTTATTTACATGACTACTATTCAGCACTTCTCCCTATGGTGCGCGTGTGTTTTTTTGAGTGAGAGAGAGTTAGAAAGCAGACTCTAGTCTTCATTACAGCTAGTCTACACCCACCAGCTCAGGGACAGATTATTAGAAATGCAGCATGGAGACTGGTAAATGAAATGCCAGACACAAGTCATATAATGTTCAGATGTAGTGCTATCACTCAGGTATACGCATATATAACTTAATCTGAAAAGTAATCTGAAATGACGGTTCCGCATTAAGGGTTAGTGGCTGATAATTACTAAATTGACTTTTCCAGTAATCACATTTTTCCATTTATTAAAGGATAAGGGAGAGAAAAGAACCTGGTACCTTTGCCCTGTCAATAGTTTATGGAAAGACCATATATCATTATAAAATTGATCTTGACAAGTCTGGGAAGTATTCAATACCAGAAGGCACTAAGTTTGATACGTTGTGGCAGGTAAGTCCAATCAAATTGTTAAATGCCACTTTACTGAGCTGTCTGAACTCATAATTATGTATCCATAGACTGCAAATAAAAATTGTTCCATGCTTCAATGGTTGCTGTATTACAGAGCTATTTCCCCCTATATGTATTTAGTGTTGAGCGCGAATATTCGAAAAGCGAATTTTTTTAGCGAATATCGGCACTTCGCTAATTCGCGAATATTTCGAATATAGCGCTATAAATTCGCTATTTCGAATATTCGTTTTTTTTTTTTTTTTTTTTTTAGTTATATTTTTTTCTTTCCTACTTCCCAAAAGTAGTTCTTACCTGTCCTGAGGATTCCTGGCTTCCTGGCTGCTCTAGTCAGTGCCCGTTGCCGCTTCTGCCGACTTCCGTGCTCATGTGGAGCGTCCCCATCCATGGGAGAATCTCCATATACTAAAATGTACTGTCGGATTTGAGGAATTACGTTGAAATCGCAATGCGATTAATTCAAGTTATATTAATCGCATTGCGATTACAACTTAGCACTGCTATCTTACATAGGCTAGAATTAACGAATATGGAGTATAGCTATGCACTAGCAGTGCTAAGTTGAAATCGCAATGCGAATACTTTAAGTTAAATTAATCGCATTGCGATTACAACTTAGCACTGCTATCTTACATAGGCTAGAATTAACGAATATGGAGTATAGCTAATGCTATGCACTAGCAGTGCTAAGTTGAAATCGCAATGCGAATACTTTAAGTTAAATTAATCGCATTGCGATTTCAACTTAGCACTGCTGCTATATTCCATATTCGTTAACTTCGTTAATTCTAGCAAGCTGACCCATTATAAACCCAGCTCTAAGTTGAAATCGCAATGCGATTAATATAACTTGAATAATCGCATTGCGATTTCAACGTAATTCCTCAAATCCGACAGTACATTTTAGTATATGGAGACGTTCCCATGGTGATGGGGACGCTCCATGAGCACAGAAGTTATGGTTGGCTTGGTAGAATTAGCGAATAGCGAATATGACGAATGTATTCGTCATATTCCTCAAAACGAAGATAACGAAGTATTCTCCATCTTCGTTTTAGCTACCTATTCGTCTCGTCATCGTCAACTTCGCTATTCGCTAATTCTAGCAATCAAATAGGAAGGTTGACTTACCAGACAGCTGTGTTAAATTCGCTATGCGATTTTTTTTTTTAATACAATAATTATATTACTTGATAAAATTATTATAAGTATTCTATTTATTAAAAATAAATAAATCGCATAGCGAATTTAACACAGCTGTCTCTATAGTCAACCTTCCTATTTGATTGCTAGAATTAGCGAAGTTGACGAATAGGTAGCTAAAACGAAGATGTAGAATACTTCGTTATCTTCGTTTTGAGGAATAGACGAATACATTCGTCATATTCGTCATCCTCGCTAATTCTAGATATGAAACCAATAGGAAAGTAGCCTTAAGTACAAATCGCAATATGCGATTATTTAAATCGCATGTTAATCGCGATAACTAGAAAAAATGACGAATATTCGATTTCGACGAATATGAAACGAATATTCATTCGAATATTCGCGAATTTCGTCGAAATCGAATATGGCACCTGCCGCTCATCACTATATGTATTGCCTCTAGAGGAGAATAACCCCATAATACAGTGGCATATGGTGGAGCAGCATATGGCTGCGTAGTATGGAGTTGAAGGGACTTTATGTGTTTCTGTACAGCCTCTGGCACACAGCTCTGCTGTGTTCATGAGGCCTACAGATGAATGTAGTAGACCAGATATTCATGTGAATTATACAGTATCAAAGAACATGTGGTGATTACAGTTACTAATATATAATCAAACTTCTTCTTGTTAAGCTTGTGGAGTACTTAAAACTCAAATCGGATGGAGTTATTACAGTTCTAAAGGAGGGCTGTCCAAATGGCAACACAGTTACTGGTGAGTCAGAACAAATAAACTGCCATACTGACATATTCTGCAAAAAAGAATGATGTATAATAACATTTTATGGGGAATGGTATCCCAGAATAACATAATTTTTTATTATAAACATATTTGTTTTTAAATTAACTATCCGTCAGTGACTCCTCAAACAAAAAAGTAGTGCCTGCACTTCTTTTTCTTATTGCGGATGGACCATGGACCCATTCAAGTTGAATGGGTCTGGATCAGTCTGCAGTCCCCAATGCACGGAACAGCCAATCAACTGCCGCGTGCATAAGCCCTAATACAGGTCGTAAAATATTCACAATAGCCGATTAATAACAAGCTAGGATTAGGGATGAGCGAATCGACTTCGAAACATCCAAAGTCGATTCGCATAAAACTTCGTTTCAATACTGTACAGAGCGAGTGCTCCGTACAGTATTAGAATGTATTAGCTGTGATGAGCCGAAGTTATTACTTCGCAAAGTCTCATGAGGCTTCTCGTAATAACTTCATAAATTGATTTCTACTGTTAAAAACCATTTTCCGAACTCTGGTTCGGTTTCAAGGATGAGGAGAAGTCCTTGGGCCTCTCGGTGTCTGGTAAATTTGGTTCTAGACGAAGCACACCAGCACCTTGGCCTGGTGCCCATTCTGTCATGGGGACGCTATTGTCCCTGTTGCTGCCACTGCTGTTGGCCCTATCACCACTCTGTTATGGGGCCACTATTTTCCCCATTTGTCCGTGTTGACATCGCCATTTATTTTTCCGTTCATATTCGTCAGAAGAACAGAAAAATAAAAATAAATGATCCTATATTTTAAGCATCTGTAAGGCCTCTTTCACACGGTCAGTATTTGATCAGTATTTGTAAGCCAAAAGCAGGAGTTGGTTCAAGACACAAATGAGATACAAATATTTCCATTACATTTTATCTATTTTGGATCCACTCCTGTTTTTGGCTTACAAATACTGATCAAATACTGTTGCAAAATACTAACCAAATACTGACCGTGTGAAAGAGGCCATTAAAATCCTACATGCAGGACTTTATTTTCTTGTTGAAAAAAACTGATGCAAATTGAGTATAAGGCCTCTTTCACATGATCAGTATTTGATCAGTATTTGTAAGCCAAAAGCAGGAGTGGGTCCAAAACACAGAAGAGATGCAAATATTTTTATTACATTTTATCTCTGTTTTGGTGTACAATTACTGATTAAATACTGACTGTCTGAAAGAGGCTTTATAGATACTCAAAATACAGACTTTGTTTTTTTTTAGTTTTCTGTTTTTCGACAGCTAAAAAGAATGGAAAAATTAACAGTTATGTGAAGACAGCCTTACTGCCACTGCTGCTGCCCCCTTTCACCACTCTGTCATGGGACCACTATTGTCTGTGTTACTGCCACTGCTGTTAGCCCCCATCCCCACATTGTTATGGGGACACTATTGTCACTGTTACTGCCACTGCTGCTGCTGCCACCCTACCCACCTTCTCATGGGGCCACTACTTAAATTTTGGGGCACTGCACGGTTAAGTCTACGGCGATAAATTAGACCTGGCGGTAACAGGGATCTGTAATACTGATGCACAGTAAATCTACAACTAACAGATGGGATTAAAAAGCATGTGTTTAGACTGCCACAACATGCATTAACCCTAAGTTCACACCTGAGCATTTTACAGCGCATTCAAACGCGCTGTAAAACGCTCAACACATGAAAACCAATGCATTCCTATGGCCCTGGTTCTCACTTCAGCGTTTTACAGCGCGTTTGAACGCGCTGTAAAACGCCCGACGCATAAACAAGTACTTGAGCTTTTTTTGGGGCGTTTGTGGCGCGTTTTGTGATTGACACCACAGTAGTCAATCACACGAACGCGCGTTTCCTATTTGCAAAAACGCGCTGAAATACGCGCGTTTTTAGAACGCTCAGGTCTGAACCCAGGGTAAAAGAACTGCCATGGCAGCCGGAGGCCTTACAACGGCCTCCAGGCTTGGCATGTACCAAAGCCTGACAGGCCCTGCCAGAGGTGACTATTGTAGGGTACACCATCAGCCCCACTGGATCTTCAAGTTTCAAGTGTGACTTGGTAAAAAAAAAAAAGTTAGGAAAATTTGCTGTTTTTGTCATATCACCTCCCACAATTTTTTTTTATAAAAAGTGATCAAAAGTTATATATATATCCCAAAATAGTACCAATAAAAATAGCCTGTCCTGCAAAAAAACAAGCCCTCGCACAGTTATATTGTTGAAAAAATAAAAATGTTATGGATGTTGGTATATAGCGATGCAATATACAACTTATTTTTAATAATAAAGTGATTTTATGCTGCAAAATTTGTAAAACATAAAAATCTATATAAATTTGGTATCCCCATAACTGTATCAAACCACAGAATAAAATTATCATATTGTATATACTGCATAAGGAACCCAATAAAAAAAATCAAAATCAAAACAGACAGAATTGTACCTTGCCTCCCCAAAAATTGTATAAAAAGTGATTAAAAAAACCTACTTCAAAATGGTACAAAATAATTACAGCCTGTCCAGCAAAAAAATAAATCCCTTACGCTGTTACAGTGGTGAAAAATTAAAAATATTATGGATGTTAGTATATGGAGATGCAAAATATAACATTATTATTATGATATTGTATGAAAAACACTTGCAATTTTTGTCCACCTCACCTCCTAAAAAATTGTATAAAAAGCGATCAAAAAGTAATCTCTACCCTAAAATGGTACCAAAAAAAACCTCTAGCTTGTCCCACAACAACAAGCCCTCACACAACTCAGTCAACAAAAAAATTTAAATGTTATGTTTCTTAAAAACAATTTCAGCAAATTCCACGTTAGAAAATCCTGACGCTGCTCGTTCCCTTCTAAATGCTGCCATGTCCCCAAACAGCAGTTTACAACTACTTATAGGTCTTGCCTTATTCAGGAAAAAATTCATAACAAATTGCAAGGTGCATTTTCTCCTGTTACGCCTTGTGAAATTGGGAATTTTGGGGCTAAAACAACATTTTATTGGAAATAAAATGTAATTTTTTTATATTCCCACATATTCCTTGAGGGGTGTAGTTTCCAAAATGGGGTCACTTTTTGGGGGTTTCCTTTCTAGAAGTACCTTAGGGTCTATTCAAATGTGACATGACACACAAAACCTATTCCAGCAAAATCTATCCTCCAAAAACAGTATTGTGCTCCTTTCCTTCTGAGCACTGCCATGTGCCCATGTAGAAGTTTACACTCACATATCAGTGTTTGGCCTCATGCACACGACCGTTGTTTGTTTCCGTGTCCGTTGCTCCATTTTTCGTTATTTTCTGCGGACCCATTGGTTTTCAATGGGTCCGAGGAAACCTCGGCAAATGCACCGTTTGTCCTCCACGTCCGTGGTCCGTGATTCCAGTCCGTCAAAAAAATATAACCTGTCCTATTCTTGTCCGTGAAAAACGGTTCACGGACCCATTCAAGTCAATGGGTCCGTGAAAAATGCGGATGGCCATCCGTGTGTCATCCGCGTTCCGTGTCCGTTTTTTTTGCGGATCCCTTGGCAGGCACTTGGGAAACATTGTCAGCCTGTCTTTTGGTAAAATCTTTTGGGTCATGTCTGCTAAAAAAAACGGAAGACACACGGAAACACAACGGAAGGCAAAAACGGACACGGATCACTGAACAACGGAACCCCTTTTTGCGGACAGCATAAAAAAACGGACACGGAACGCGGATGACACACGGATGGCCATCCGCATTTTTCACGGACCCATTGACTTGAATGGGTCCGTGAACCGTTTTTCACGGACAAGAATAGGACAGGTTATATTTTTTTGACGGACTGGAATCACGGACCACGGACGCGGAGGACAAACGGTGCATTTGCCGAGGTTTTCACGGACCCATTGAAAACCAATGGGTCCGCAGAAAATCACGAAAAACGGAGCAACGGACACGGAATCAAACAACGGTCGTGTGCATGAGGCCTAATACATATTAAGGTTTTTTGCTGTTTACCCTTGCTGTGTTACAGAAAAATGGATTAAAATAGAAAATATTCATGAAAAAATGAATTTCTAAATTTCACATCCATTTTGGCCAATACATAAAATATGGTAAAAAGCTGTTTTTTGTAAAATCCCCTTAACCACTTGAAGACCACAGGTTTATACCCCCCTAGTGACCAGGCCCTTTTTTCAAATCCGCACTACACTACTTTCACCGTTTATTGCTCAGTCATACAATTTACCACCCAAATGAATTTTACCTCCTTTTCTTCTCACTAATAGAGCTTTCATTTGGTGGTATTTCATTCTTGCTGACATTTTTACTTTTTTTGCTATTAATAAAAATGTAACGACATTTTTGCAAAAAAATGACATTTTTCACTTTCTGTTGTAAATTTTTTTTTAAAAAATTTCACAAAATTTATTGTTCTACATGTCTTTGATAAAAAAAAAATCCAATAAGTGTATATTTATTGGTTTGGGTAAAAGTTATAGCGTTTACAAACTATGGTGCAAAAAAGTGAATTTCCGCATTTTGAAGCAGCTCTGACTTTCTGAGCACCTGTCATGTTTCTTCAGGTGCTAGAATGCCAGGAAAGTATAAATACACCCCAAATGACACCATTTTAGAAAGAAGACACCCCAAAGTATTCACGGAGGGGCATGGTGAGTTCATGTATCATTTCATTTTTTTCACAAGTTAGCGGAAAATGACACTTTCTGAGGAAAAAAATAATAATAAAGTTTCCATTTCTGCTAACTTCTGGCAAAAAATATAAAATCTCAGACGGACTCACTATGCCCCTCAGTGAATACCTTGGGGTGTCTACTTTCCGAAATGGGGTCATTTGTGGGGTGTGTTTACTGCTCTGGCATTTTGGGCGGGGCTAAATTGTGAGCAGCCCTGTAAAACCTAAAGGTACTCATTGGAATTTGGGCCTCTTTGCACCCAGGCAGCAAAAAGTGTCACACACGTGGTATCGCCGTACTCAGGAGAAGTAGGGCAATATGTTTTGAGGTGTATTTTTACATATACCCATGCTGGGTGAGAGAAATATCTCTGTAAATTGACAACTTTGTATAAAAAATTTAAAAAGTTGTCGTTTACAGAGATATTTCTCACACCCAGCATGGGTATATATAAAAATACACACCAAACACATTGCCCTACTTCTCCTGAGTACGGCGATACCACATGAGTGACACTTTTGCAGCCTGGGTGCGCAAAGGGCCCTAAAACCAATGAGTACCTTTAGGATTTCACAGGACATTTTTACGCATTTGGATTCCAGACTTCTTCTCACGCTTTAGGGTCCCTAAAATGCCAGGACAGTATAAATACCTCACAAGTGGAAAGAAGACACCTAAGGTATTCTGTGAGGGGTATGGTGAGTTCATGTAAAATTTTATTTTTGTCACAAGTTAGTGGAATATGAGACTTTGTAAAAAAATAAAAATAAATAAAAAATATCAATTTCCGCTAACTTGTGCCAAAAAAACATTCTGTGAACTCGCCATGACCCTCACGGAATACCTTGAGGTGTCTTCTTTCCAAAATGGGGTCACTTGTGGGGTATTTATACTCACCTGGCATTTTAGGGGCCCTAAAGCGTGATAATCCAAATGCGTAAAAATGCCCTGTGAAATCCTAAAGGTACTCATTGGTTTTAGGGCCCTTTGCGCATCTTGGCTGCAAAAAGTGTCACACATGTGGTATCGCCGAACTCAGGAGAAGTAGGGCAATGTGTTTTGGGGTGTATTTTTATATATACCCATACTTTGTGTGAGAAATATCTCTGTAAATGACAACTTTTAAAAAAAAATTATACAAAGTTGTCAATTTACAGAGATATTTCTCTCACCCAGCATGGGTATATGTAAAAATACATCCCAAAACACATTGCCCTACTTCTCCTGAGTACGGCGATACCACATGAGTGACACTTTTTTGCAGCCAAGATGCGCAAAGGGGCCCTAAAACCAATGAGTACCTTTTAGGACTTTTAGGTCAGTAGAAATACCCCACATGTGACCCCATTTTGGAAAGAAGACACCCCAAGGTATTCCGTGAGGGGCATGGCGAGTTCACAGAAGATTTTGTTTGGCACAAGTTAGCGGAAATTGATTTTTTATTGTTTTTTCTCACAAAGTCTCCCTTTCCGCTAACTTTTGACAAAAAGTTCAATTTTTCATGGACTCACCACACCCCTCAGCGAATACCTTGGGGTGTCTTCTTTTCAAAATGGGGTCATTTGTGGGGTGTTTATACTGTTCTGGCATTTTGGGCGGGGCTAAATTGTGAGCAGCCATGTAAAAGCTAAAGGTACTTGTTGGAATTAGGGCCCCTTTGCGCACCTAGGCTGCAAAAAAGTGTCACTCATGTGGTATCGCCGTACTCAGGAGAAGTAGGGCAATGTGTTTTGGGGTGTATTTTTACATATACCCATGGTAGGTGAGAGAAATATCTCTGTAAATTGACAACTTTGTATAAAAAAATTTAAAAAGTTGTTGTTTACAGTGATATTTCTCACACAAAGTATGGGTATATATATAAATACACCCCAAAACACATTTCCCTACTTCTCCTGAGTACGGCGATACCACATGAGTGACACTTTTTTGCAGCCAAGATGCGCAAAGGGGCCCTAAAACCAATGAGTACCTTTAGGATTTCACAGGGCATTTTTACGCATTTGGATTCTCACGCTTTAGCACCCCTAAAATGCCAGGGCAGTATAAATACCCCACAAGTGACCCCATTGTGGAAAGAAGACACCCCAAGGTATTCCGTGAGGGGCATGGCGAGTTCACAGAAAAAAAAATTTTTGACAAAAGTTAGCGGAAATTGATATATATATTTTTTTTTTACAAAGTCTCATATTCCACTAACTTGTGACAAAAAATAAAATTTTGCATGAACTCCCCATACCCCTCACGAAATACCTTGGGGTGTCTTCTTTCTAAAATGGGGTCACATGTGAGGTGTTTGTACTGCCCTGGCATTTGAGGGTCTCCGCAATCATTACACGTACGGCCAGCATTAGGAGTTTCTGCGATTCTCCTTATATTGACCATCCGGGTAATGAGATTTTTTTTTTCCGTTCAGCCTCTGCGCTGAAAAAAAAAAAAAATGAACGGCACAGATTTTTTCATTCGCATCGATTAATATGGATGAAAAAATCTCTGCCAAAATCAGTGACTGCGGGGCGGTGGGCGCTAACTACCTAACAAGTAGCTAGCTAACTGGCGGTGATAAGGGACCCTTATGCCCCATTCACACGTCGAAATTCTGTTTGCGGAACGGAATTGCGGACCCATTCATTTCTATGGGGACAGACTTTGTCCCGCTCGGATCCGGAATTACGGATCCGCGCTTCCGGGTCTGCACTTCCGTTCCGCAAAAATATAGAACATGTCCTATTCTTGTCCGCACTGCGGACAAGAAAAAGCATTTTCTATATAGTTCTGTGCGGATCTGCAAATGCGGAAAGCACATTGCCGGTGTCCGTATTTTTGCGGATCTGTAGATCCATGGATCCGCAGATCCATGGATCCGCAGATCCATGGATCCGCAAAACACATATGGACGTCTGAATGAGCCTGTAGTGGGGTGATTAGTGACGGGGGTGACAGGGGGTGATCAGGGGGTGATCAGGGGGTGACATGGGTGATCAGGGGTTAATCAGTGATGGGGGTGGGTGGGGGTGTGTAGTGATTGGTGCACTTTTCCTATAGTTTCCTCTGGTGGTCCCAAACAAAGGGACCACCAGACGAGCAGATAGCAGGCATATCAGACGCTGTTTAAAAAACAGCGTCTGATATGCGATTTAAATGCGTTTTTTTCCGCATCTATAGCCTGCCAGCGCATGATCAGCGCTGGCAGGCTGTAGTTTCAGTTGTCCCGGCTCCGATCACATGAACACGCACGCACGACGCGCGCGCGTTCATGTGAAATCTCAGGTCTCACGAGATGACGCCGATAGGCGTGACTGAGACCTGAGAGAGCCGCCGTGCTGACGCCCATCGGCGTTAGCGTGGCGGCAAGTGGTTAAAAGACAAGGGGGTGTTGCTTTTGTCTGGAGAAGAAAGAAAAAAAAACAGTCTCCAGAGGCTACAATGCTTCTTCACCGTAAGAACTGCGAATCTGTGGAATTGTCTACCTCAGTAGGTGGTTACAGGAACAGTGGACAGTTTAAAAATGGCTTAGATGATTTCTTAGAACTAAGTTACATTAATGTTTTGATAAACCTGTAAAGTCTGGTTCTCACTCCCTTTCCCTTAACCCCTTAAGGACCGGAGGTTTTTTATTTTTTGAATTTTCGTTTTGTGGTCCCTGCCTTCCCAGAGTCATAACTTTTTTATTTTTCGGTTCACATAGCCATATGAGGGCTTGTTTTTTGCGGGACAAGTTGTACTTTCCAACGACATCATTTAATTTTGCATATGATGTAGTGGGAAGCGGGAAAAAATTCCAAATGGGGTGAAATTTTAAAAAAAAGCAATTCCACCACAGTTTTGCGGGTTTTTAAATTCCGACGTTCGATGTGCGATAAAACTGACCAGTTACTTTTATTCTACAGGTCAGTACGAATCTGACAATACCCTATATATATAGGTTTTCTTGCGTTTTGATAGTGAAAAAAATTCAAAAGTGGGAAAAAAATATGTTTTACTTTTTTGTCACCATGTTATGACCCCTATAATTTTTTTGTAATATGTACAGATCTGTATGGGAGCTCATTTGCGTCATAATCTTATCTTTTTATTGATACCATTCTGGGGTGTGTATGACTTTTTGATGAGCTTATATTTAATTTTTTGTGCAAAATGAAGCGACCAAAAATGGCGAATCCGCCATTTGAACGTTTTTTTCCATTTTGCTGTTTTACTTATGGGGAATATTTTTTTATTTGATGTGTATTTTTTGAATTTAGGGGGGTGATTTGAACTTTATTTATTTTATTTTTTTTACACTTTTATATAGTTCCCACAGGGAACTATAACTTACAATCATTTGATTGCAATTATCATACATTCCAATGCAATAGCATTGGAATGTATGAAAAAAATCGCATATTTCCCTTGAAGCCTATTACAGGCAAGGCTCCATAGGAAATACTACAGAGCTGCCTGGGTTTCATTCATAGAAACCGAGGCTACTACAGGTGTGCTCTGGCTCCTCCAATCGCAACACAGGGGAGCCGGAGCACAACCGAAAGTTTTACTTTCGGTTTGGATCGCGCGCAGATGACATGGTCGTGGACATTAGCCGCGGGTGTCTGCTACAAGAACCATGCGACTGCATGAAGCAGAAGTGGGCGCTATCTTTAAAGACGGGACACAGGGCGTACATGTACGCCCTGCGTCCTTAAGAGGTTAATTCCCATCAAGGCCCAACCCTTGGTTGAACTTGATGGACACGTCTTTTTTCAACTGTACTAACTGTATAGTAATTATTTTCGAGATCTATACTCATGGTAAGGTCAGCAATGACTTTCAGCAGAGAAAGCAGGTTAAAAAGTCTAGTTTATTCTCTGGTATGCAGCATAACAAACAAACAGCATCCAAGTTATCACTTCTCTTAGTGGGGTAAGGCTGCAGCACCAACATAACATAAACACAAAATAAACTCCTGCCCGTCTGGGCACTACCTAGACAGGTCATGTCTATCTCACCTACAGAGTGCAGTTCATACACTAGAGGAATCAGGCTCCAAAAGCTAGCAGGTCACCTAGCTTCCCAGGCTTTCTGACTCAGACTGACAATCTGAAGCTTCTTTTATTCCCCACTAATGATCGCATTAGACACACCTGGGATCACCTCAGGCTAGGGGAAATAGCCACACTGGGATGGTGTGGACTGGTAAGTCCCACTACCAAACCTACCTACCAGTCCAAAGAAATCCAGCCCAGGACAGAATCTAAACAAACCTGTCTCAGCAAACTACACTTTGCTGAAACCACTGCAGCTTTCTGGATTTCATTTATCTCGCCCAGCTGAGGATTTTGGGTGTTTCACGCCTTCCAGGACTTTACTATACACCTTAC
The DNA here is from genome assembly GCA_033119425.1 of Bufotes viridis. Taxonomy (NCBI): domain Eukaryota; kingdom Metazoa; phylum Chordata; class Amphibia; order Anura; family Bufonidae; genus Bufotes; species Bufotes viridis. The sequence goes on from CM065589.1 coordinate 359,995,732, forward strand.
CACACTATGTACAGTATGTAACTATGTAATTAAGAGAATAGACCAACAATACAAATATGGGACATACAGTTCCTGCTTTAGGCTGAATCATTTTTACGGTGAAATACTAGCAGCTGTCTGATTATATGGTAATTATTGGCTGTTTTTGTTGATTATGACACCCTGATTTATTTACTACACCTAGTTTTAATACTTTCTATTTTTACAGGATTGTGTGCCATTCCTCCATCACTTCCAAAATATGTGAGTATAGTAAAACCTCTTGTTTACATGCAGATTTTTTTTCTTACTCTAGTCTTATTAGGCCACTTTGACATGGTCAGCATTTAGTCAGTATTTGTAAGCCAAAAAGAGGAATGGACCCTACAGAGATAAAGTATAATGGAAGGATGCATGCCTCTTTTGTGTTTTGGACCCATTCCTGTCTTTGCTTACTGACCAAATAGAGATGCAAAATACTGACCATGTGAAAGTGACCTAAGGGTATGTTTAGACAAGCTGAGTTATTGCAGTGAGAAATATGTAGCTAAATCCATACGTAAAACATCAGGCCTAAGATCACTTTCACACTGCCAGTATGAGGTCAGTTCTTTTCATCAGTATTTGTAAGCCAAAAGCAGGGGGGAGGTTATCAAGAGGGGAATATTTGAAGTCAGATTTGTTTGAGTCCCTGTTAGTGAGCTTCATGCCACATTTATCAAATGTTGTTGTTTGATAAATTTGTATTAAACCTTATCCTTAACATTGTCTAGAAAAGGTATTCAAATTTACCTACTCCACCCTCCTACTACGGTGAGATAGAGACTTTTTTGCGAGTTTCTCAGTGATAAATTTGAAGTAAAACTCACTAACATAGCTTACCACATCCACTTGTAGTGAGTAGTGTATGGCCTCATGCACACGGCTGATGTGGGTCTGTTCTGTACATTGGGGACCGCAATGGAAGTTCAGGTTCGGCCGAACTTCACCGCAAAAGTTCGAGTTCGGAACCCGAACTTGACCCCGAACCCCATTGAAGTTAATGGGGACCCGAACTTTCGGGCACTAAAATGGCTCTAAAAAAAGTCTTGGAAAGGGCTAGAGGGCTGGAAATTGAAGTGCCCTGCAAAGAAATTTGGAGAGGGAAATAAATTAAAATACATAAAAATTCAAAATAAACGTTCTAAACCTGAGCACAAGTGAGTGACAGTGGCACCTGCCACCCTGCAAACATGCGATGTGGCAGCAAAGCCACCACATCTTTCACCATCACCATGCATCTCCACACTATACCATGGAAGTGTTCAGCTGTCCATCTCCCAAACACTGGAGAGAAAGGGAAATAGAAAGAGAAAGTACCCCCCTACCCACCCGCGATCCCTGGCCCTGTATGCCAGGATTAAAAAATTCCTGGTCCTTTGAAATGCTGTCATTCTGTCTTGTGGAGATGGATTGAGACTTTAAAAAAACTTATGGCTGTGGTTGTCCCACAGTACGTGGTTCCCAGCCGCCACTACTCTTCCAGGCGAGCCATCCCTTCCCTGCACAACAAAGTGGCGGACAAAATCAGGTGTGCACTGCGCAACGCCATCTGTGACGAGGTCCACATAACCACCAATGCGTTGACCGGGAAGCACGGGCAGGGAAGTTATATCTCCTGAACAGCACACTGGGTACATGTAGTGGCGGCTGGGCCAAAGGCGGATAGCAGTTTGGTGCATGTCCTTCCGCCCCCAAGGATTGCAGGGCATTTCTATTTACCTCCTGTTGCCTCCTCCACCTACTCTGCTTCCTCCTCCTCTACCACCTCCTCATCCTTTCAGCGTAACACCTTCACCACCAACATCAGCGAAGCCAGGGGGAAACAACAGCAGGCTGTTCTGAAACTCATCTGATTGGGGGACAAACCCCACACCGCTTAGGAGCTGTGGACGGGCATGGAACAACAGACCGATGAGTGGTGTGTGTCACTGAGCCTCAAGCCCGGCCTGGTGGTGTGCAATAATGGGCGAAATCTCGTAGCAGCTCTGGGCCTAGCCGGTTTGACACACATCTCTTGCCTGGCGCATGTGCTGAATTTGGTGGTGCAGAAATTCCTGAACACCTGACAGTGAAAATCAATTCAGTTAATCGAGCTCTTAGATTCTGGTGGGACAAATTCACTTTTATTCGTGCTCAAGGGCCCCTGCAAATAATTTTATTAAATTTGTCAGTTAGATTGTTGGGTAACATTTCCACCGTTATCAGGACTTTTTATTATAAATCGTAACAAAAACTATACAAGGAACATTTCAAAAAGAGAAAATTAACTCGACCAGACTCCCACCCTACACCCCCCCCCCCCCACTCAAACCACTCATTTATGCCCATTCACAAACTACTTACAAATTTACTTATAAACATATTTAAATAACTATAAGTCAGATAAATAAAATAAACAAAACAAACAAAACTATATACATGCCTCAACCTTAACTTATAAGACCAGTCATATACAAGTGGCTCGGAGGGTGGTTTCCTGCACCAACATAGGCCAGGTACACAATTGTCCAGCCAGGGCACAGTTCTGGAGGAGGAGGAGGAGTAGAAACCATGTTCACAGCAGGGTAGCACCCAAAGCAGCTCACGGCCATCACTTGAGCGTGGCTGGGGGGATACAGAGGACACAAATGATTACACCTCCCACAGAGGAAAGCTTGTTTTTGCCTCTGGGCAGCCTGGCAAACATGAGCGACTACGAGTTGCCCACATTCTAACTTGTGCAGATTACTGGGTGGCCACCCTGCTGGATCCCCATTACAAGGACAACGTGCCGCCCTTAATTCCATCACTGAAATGTGATCGGAAGAAGCCAACACTGGTAGACGTGCTGCTGATGGCATTCACACCCAACACCGGGGGCTCAGTGGAAGCACAAGGCTAAAGCAGAGGAGGAGGAAGAAGTCGCCAACGCAGCTGGGTCACCGCCCGCACCTTCAGAAGGCAGAGTTAGCATGGCCGAAATGTGGAAAAGCTTTGTCACCACGCCATAATAACCAGCACCACCAGCATATATGGAACGTCCTAGCAAGAGGCAGCATTTCCGCAAAATGGTGGAATAGTGTCTGTGTAAGTCCTACACTTACTGACTGATGGGTCTGCCCAGGGTCTTAGCTACAGGGGAAGCAGGGAAAGCAGCTGCTTTGGGGCCCTGACCAAGAAGGGGCCCATTTAGGAAGACTAAAATACTTTGTCAGGGCCCCCTCAACAGTATTATACAATGAAATTATATACAGTGGCAGTATAGACAGTGTTGAAAACAGATGGAACAGCTGCCTGGTCTGTGAGAGCGATCTTTAGTAGCCACAGGAATGGGGGCAGCATGAAAGGAAGGAGTTGCGAAAAAATTACTGGGGGAGGGGGGCCCCATTAAAAAATTTGCTGTTGGGCCCAGTCATTTCTAGCTACTCCACTGGGTCTGCCGCATTCAACTTCTGGATCTCCAAATTGGGGACATGGCCTCAGCTTCACCTTTACGCCTTGGAGGTGCTGGCCTGCCCTGCAGCCAGAGTATTGTCTGAACGTGTCTTTAGCACTGCTGGGGGCGTTGTAACAGACAAGCGCAGTTGCCTGTCCACAGCCAACTTGGACAATCTCACGTTCATTAACCACTACCCGACAGCCTAACGCAGGGATGCCTCCTGCCGCTGCGGGCGGCCGGGCTATTCCTCATTGACACATCGACGCGTCACCTTGCGAGACGCAAGATTTCCTGTGAACTCGCGTGCGTTCACAGCGACGTGCGGCTGTGAAGTTATACTACAGCCTGTCAGCGATGATCATTCGTTGGCAGGCTGTAGATGTAAAATAAAAAGCATCAAATAGGTATATCAGACGCTGTTTTGTTAACAACGTCTGATATACCTGCTACCTGGTCCTCTGGTGGTCCCATTTACTTGGATCGAGCACCAGAGGACACAGGCAGCTCTGTAAGTAGCACCAAGCACCACACTACACTACACCCCCCCTGTCACTTATTAACCCCTTATTAACCCCTGATCACCCCATATAGACTCCCTCATCAGCCCCCTGTCATTGATCACCCCCCTGTAAGGCTCCATTCAGACGTCCATATGTGTTTTGCATATCCACGGATCCGATCCGCAAAACACGGACACCGGCAATGTGCTTTCCACATTTTGCGGATCCGCACATTGACAAAACTATATAGAAAATGCCTTTTCTTGTCCGCAATTGTGAACAAGAATAGGACATGTTCTATATTTTTGCAGAACGGAAGTGCGGACCCTCAATTCCGGATCCGAGCGGGACAAAGTCTGTCCCCATAGAAATGGATGGGTCCGCAATTCCGTTCTGCAAAATGTGGAACAGAATTGCGGACGTGTGAATGGGGCCTAAGGGTCCCCTTATCACCGCTAGTTAGTTAGCTACTTGTTAGCTAGTTAGCGCCCACCGCACCGCAGTCACTGATTAGTTGCTGATTAGCGTCATCGCTGTCGCTAATCAGCACTAGTACTATATAGTATCTGTAAGTGATCAAGACTGATCGCAATCAGATCTATAGCAGTACATTACGATCACCTTAGGCTCTACAAAAAACGCAGTGTTTGCCCGATCAGGCCTGATCTTGTGCGCACATTTGTGTTCAGTCCGCCCCACCGCAGTGTCAGCATTTTTTTTTATGATCACTGCAAAAACACTGTAAAATTGCTGCGGCGCTATAAAGATCACTTTTGACATTTTTATATTTCTCTCACCCAGCATGGGTATATGTAAAAATACACCCCAAAACACATTGCCCTACTTCTCCTGAGTACGGTGATACCACATGTGTGACACTTTTTTTCCAGCCTAGGTACGTAAAGGTGCCGAAAGTCCAACGAGTACCTTTAGGCTTTACAGGGCTGCTCACAATTTAGCCCCGCCCAAAATGCCAGAACAGTAAACACACCCCACAAATGACCCAATTTTGGAAATTAGACACCCCAAGGTATTCGCTGAGGGGCATTATGAGTCCATGAAAGATTGAACTTTTTGTCACAAGTTAGAGGAAAGGGAGACTTTGTGATAAAAAAAAAGGTCAATTTCCGCTAACTTGTGCCAAAAAAATTTATTTCTATGAACTCGCCATGCCCCTCACGGAATACCTTGGGGTGTCTTCTTTCCAAAATGGGGTCACATGTGGGGTATTTATACTGCCCTGGCATTTTAGGGGCCCTAAAGCGTAAGAAGTCTGGAATCATAAAAGGTACTCATTGGAATTTGGGCCCCTTTGCGCACTTAGGCTGCAAAAAGGTGTCACACATATGGTTTTGCCATACTCAGGAGAAGTAGGGCAATGTCTTTTAGGTTGTAGTTTTACATATACCCATGCTGGGTGAGAGAAATATCTCTGTAAATTTACAACTTTGCATAAAAAAATGGAAAAAGTTGTCATTTACAGAGATATTTCTCACACACAGTATGGGTATATGTAAAAATACACCCCAAAACACTTTGCCCTACTTCTCCTGAGTATGGCGATACCCCATGAGTGACACTTTTTTGCTTCCAAGATGCGCAGATATTTTTTTTTTGGCACAAGTTAGCAGAAATTGATTTTTTCTTTTTTTTTTCTTACAAAGTCTCATATTCCACTAACTTGTGACAAAAAATAAAATTTTACAACTCACCATACCCCTCACAGAATACTTTGGGGTGTCTTCTTTCTAAAATGGGGTCACTTGTGGGGTATTTATACTGCCCTGGCATTTTCGGGGCCCCTAATGCGTGAGAAGTAGTCTGGAATCCAAATGTGTAAAAATGCCCTGTAAAATCCTAAAGGTACTCATTGGAATTTGGGCCCCTTTGCGCATAGTGAGTCCGTGGGAGATTTTTTATTTTTTTTTGCCAGAAGTTAGCAGAAATGGAAACGTTATTATTATTATTTTTTTCCTCAGAAAGTGTCATTTTCCACTCACTTGTGAAAAAAAAATTAAATCATACATGAACTCACCTTGCCCCTCCGCGAATACTTTGGGGTGTCTTCTTTCCAAAATGGTGTCATTTGGGGGGTATTTTTACTATCCTGGCATTCTAGCACCTCAAGAAATATGACAGGTGCTCAGAAAGTCAGAGCTACTTCAAAATGCGGAAATTCACTTTTTTGTACCATAGTTTGTAAACGCTATAACTTTTTCGCAAACCAATAAATATACACTTATTGGATTTTTTTAATCAAAGACATGTAGCACAATTAATTCTGACACAAAGTTGTATAGAAATGTAATTATATTTGAACAATTTTACCAGAAAAAGTTAAAAATACATTTATTTTGAGAAAATTGTGGTCTTTTTTGATTAATATCAGAAAAACGAAAAATCTCAGCAGCAATCAAATACCACCAAAAGAAAGCTGTATTTATGAGAAGAAAAGGAGGTAAAATTCATTTTGGTGGTAAGTTGTATGACCGAGCAATAAACCGTGAAAATAGTGTAGTGCAGAATTGTAAAAAGTGGTCTGGTCATTAAGGGGGTTTAAGCTAGGGGGGCTGATGTGCTTAAAACGAACCAGGCATGGATCCCAAAGGACTTGTTCGTACCTTATGCAGAATAGACATGAATACCGGCCTCACCCAACCATTGTTATACTACAGCGCACTTACTCTTTGTTTTAATTTTTATATTTCCCAATATTTTGGGGTTTAACCCAATTTATTAAAAAAACAAAACAAAACACATTGTTTTTGGTGACTACGTTTGGCTTCACAGCCAAAAAAGGCTTTGTCAGGCAACAATGTAACTGCCAATTGTAATAAACTAAGTTGCCTGACTGTTATCCTATGCAGGGGTACTTTGAAAGAAAGAAGGGGTACAGATAAGCCAACAATCTGAATGCCACCTAATTTACAGCATATATTTCCCAGTCAGGTATGCAGGGCAGGGGTAGTTTGAAAGAAAAAAGGGGTCATAAAGCGTCCCCGTCATCAGGCATCTATTTGCCCCACTAAAGGAATATTTTAAAAGTGTATAGAAGCCACAAGGGGCCCCCACCCTGCAGATTTATCATGGAGACATCATGGAAATTTTACAGCATATAACTACAGCACCCAACAATGTAAACAACGACGAATTTAAAGAATATAATTCCCAGCCAGGTATGCAGTGCAGAGGTACTTTGAAAGAAAAAAGGGGTACAGATCACCTAACAATCTGAAGGCCACCTAATTTACTCAATATATTTCCAAGTCAAGTATGCAGTGCAGGGGAACTTTATGGCCCAAGAATGTAATATACGATTTTTAGAAATTTACGTTCCTGTCACTTATGCAGAGCAGGGGTTTGTATACGGCAAAACTGGCAAAATGGCACCCACCAATGTAACAGATGATTTTTTGAAATTTACCGCCCTGTCACTTATGCAGAGCAGGGGTTTGTATACGGCAAAACTGGCAAAATGTCACCCACCAATGTAACTGATGATTTTTTGAAATTTAGCTCCCTGTCATCTATGCAGAGCAGGGGTTTGTATACGGCAAAACTGGCAAAATGTCACCCACCAATGTAACAGATGATTTTTTGAAATTTAGCTCCCTGTCATCTATGCAGAGCAGGGGTTTGTATACGGCAAAACTGGCAAAATGTCACCCACCAATGTAACAGATGATTTTTTTGAAATTTAGCTCCCTGTCATCTATGCAGAGCAGGGGTTTGTATATGGCAAAACTGGCAAAATGGCACCCACCAATGTAACAGATGATTTTTTGAAATTTACTGCCCTGTCACTTATGCAGAGCAGGGCAAAAAAAACAATTCTTTCAGTGTTGTATGCAAAAGTGCTCTGTGGCACAAAAGTACGGGTTTATTCCACCAACTACAGAAATGCAGTATGTCACTGCAAAATTTTAAAATAAGTTTTTCAGCGGTGTATGCAAACATGCCCTGTGGTACGACAGTACAGGTTTATTCCCCCAACTACAGAAATGCACTATGTCACCCCTAAATTATAAAACAGGTGATGTAGGGAAACTTGACCTGCCAGAAAAAAGGAATTTTTCCTCCACTGAGCTACCAAAAAATAATTAGACTGATGTCCCTTGCAGACTGGCACACATGCAGGTCACATGCAGTTCCAAGGACACTGCAGTTGCTAAAATGGCCGGCAACCCCCACCTCAGTAACAGATGGATTAAAAATGATTTTGCAGTATCACTGAGCTCAGAGCTGGGTACAAATATGTAGCATAGCACCCTCAATAATTGCTGTTTGAAGATTTAACACCACCAAGTTCAACAGATTTCTTCCATAATCTCTCCCTCACAGCAGCAGCAGCAACCTGTCCCTACACTAAGAGCAGCAGAGTGATGTGCGGCGCTACATGACTCCAGGTTATAAAGAGGCTGGGTCACATGCTGCACTTAGCCAATCAAAGCCATGCCAATAGTAGGCATGGCTGTGATGGCTTCTTAGGGTAAAGTAGTGAAACACTTGTTGATTGGCTGCCCTGCAGCCTTTCAAAAGCGGGAATAAATCACCGAACAACCTGGGTCGGGGTATTCGGGTTCAGGTACAGGTGCGGAAAACCGTTAAGTTCGGTATGAACCCGAACTATCCAGTTCGGGTTCGCTCAACTCTAATTGCGACCCATTCAACTTGAATGGGTCCATGATCTGTCTGCACTGCAAAAAATATAGAACAAGTTCTATTTTTTGCGGTGTAGAGGCACGGACTGAAACACCACGGAAGCACTCCGTAGTGCTTCAGTGGGGTTCAGATCCGTGCTTCCGTTCTGCATCAACATGATTGCGTACCCATTAAAATTTATACAAACCCCAGATTACACCCCAAGGGAATGGGTCTGCATCCATGATGCAGAGTGCACACAGGCCAGTGCTCGTGTATTGCGGACCCACCGTATGCCGGCCGCAATACGGCCAGGGGCACACAACAGCCATGAGCATGAGGCCTAAAAAGGCAAAAAGTTGCAACATATTTGTGAAAGTGAGTGCAAAAAGTCGATTTTGAGACTTTTTGAAGGCAGAATTCTGGAGTGCAGGCATGAAAAATCAGGGCCCAGAAGTGGGTTACAAACATAAGAGACACAAAAATGTTCTATTATATTTTTCTCTGTAGATTAACCTCCTAGTTTTGGCTTACAAATTGTGACCAAATACTGATGCATGTTAAAGTAATTTAATTCTGATTCCTTATGCCGCAAGCATTAATCTCTTTTGGATGAATAAGTCAAACCAAAAAGGTATGCATTATCTTTCTTCCTTCATAAAAGCTATGAGGTCAATTCAAATATGGTATTATGCCGGGGTTTTGAACGTGGCTAAATATATGGGCCACACATTTAAAAAATCTCCAGGTAATGGGCCATGTGTATTTCAAATATGATACATATGTCATACTCAACTCAGCTGCCCATGCCCAGGAATAATGCCAAGAGCTCCCCTAGCGGCGAGAACAGTGGGATGACCGATATATCACTACTTCATACAAACCCAAGATTTAACCCCAAGCCAGTCCCCAAATTCATACAGACCCAAGTCAGCCCACAAATATGTACAGACCACAGATCAGACCCCAAATTATACAGAGCCTAGATTATACCTGAAATCACCCCCAAATTCATGCATACCCCAGATTAAACCCTAATCAACCCATGAATTAATGCAGACCCCAGGTCAGCCCACAAATTTATACATATCGGAGGTCAGCCTACAAATTTATATAGACTCCAGATCCGACCCCAAATTTATACAGACCCCAGACAATACCACACATTACACAATTTGCCCCCACATTCATAAAGACCCTAGATCAGACCCCAAATTTATACAGACCCCATATCACACCCCAAATTATACCCTAAATTCATACAGACGCAACATCAAAACGCAAATTCATACAGACCGCAAATCAGATTTGCTGCCTCACTTATAACTAGAGTTGAGCAAACACCTGGAAGTTCGGGTTCGCCGGGTTCGACCGAACTTCGTTGCAAAGTTTGAGTTTGGGACCCGAACTTTGGGGCACTAAAATGGCCCTAAAAAAGGGCTAGAGGGCTGCAAAAGGAAGCAAAATGGGGGTAAGAGCTGGACAACAACCTGCAAACAAATGTGCATAGGTAAAGGACTTAAAAAAACATAAAATACATAAAAATCTAAAATAATAATCTTAGGAACTAGGAAGAGGAGGTCCATATAGAGTAGGAGGTTGAGGAGGAGGTGAATGTGGAAGTCTCCAACAACCCTTTTTTTTTTTTTTTGTATTTTATTTGGGTAGACCCCAAAACTTTGGGAAATATAGAAAAGAAAACAAAGAGAAAATGCTCTGAAGAATAACAATGGCTGTGTGAGACCGGTATACATGTCTATTCTGCACAAGGTACGGACAAGTCCTGTGGGATCTATGCCTGGTTCATTTTAATGAACGTGAGCTTGTCCACATTGGCTGTGGACAGGCGGCTGTGCTTGTCTGTGATAACGCCCCCTGCCATGCTAAAGACAAAAGTCACTATTAAACATACGGAGAAACTATGATGAGCCATACACCAATCACCAGGTCACTCTATAAAGACAGGAGGAATAATTTATCTAATTTATCATGGCAATCATGAGAACAACAGATGATATATACCACAAGTATCAGCAATGCATGCTGGACACTTTAAAAGGGTTAATACAGTATGTCCACTTAAATAAAGTGGTAATACCCAAATCTAGGACATGATCGATTCCACTATAAAAACTACCTATGCAGTATCCTCAGATAATCAACCATCCTTTGGGGAATAAATACATTTTTTTTTTTTAACATTAATTTTTATTGAAATATTTTCAAAGATTAATACACAAAGAAATCCCAAAATGAAAATCTATAAAAGAATAAAAAGAATCTATAGCTAATAGACTTGGGAGGGTCAAAGGTTTTTCCGCTCACTGGTCCAAATGGAAAACATACATGTTGACACATAAGTGAGTCTCTAATTGTTGAGTTACATTTTTTCTCAGTTGCTTTTAGTAGGATTATCGCTTGTTCTTTATTGCTTGCTGGAACGTGCAGGCGGGTGTATGTTTCCCCCTCTTGCCTATCTGTACATTTTAGTTGCTGATCCTCTTCACTATGCCTTTGTTGGTCATGCTGTACTTGCCATTGTGTACCTACTTTATTGTACTTGCCATTTTGTTTACTTTGCTTTGGTATAAATACAAGTCAAATGTCATGCGCAAATACAGCTGTCTGGGGAAAGCATATGAAGAGAGACTAAGGCCTCTTGCACACAACCAATCATTTCAATGGGTCCGCAAAAAAAACGGAAGTGTTTCCGTATGCATTCCGTTTCCGTATTTCCGTTTTTCCGTTCCGTGGAAAGATAGAACATGTCCTATTATTGCCCGCAAATCACGGTCTATGGCTCCATTCAAGTCAATGGGTCCGCAAAAAAAACGGAACACATACGGAAATGCATCCGTATGTCTTCCGTATCCGTTCCGTTTTTGCGGAACCATCTATTGAAAATTTCAAGCCCAGCCCAATTTTTTCAATGTAATTACTGTATACTGTATATGCCATACGGAAAAACAGAATGGAAAAGCGGAACGGAAACGGAAACACAACGGAAACACAACGGATAACAAAAATGGAACAACAAATGGAACAAACCATACGGTCGTGTGCAATAAGCCTAAGTCAGATGTCATGCGCGATTTTTGTGATGACGATCCTCCTTGTTGATTTTTCTAAGTCTCACGCGCAGGTGCCGACAGCGGGACATTAAGCAGAAGGATACATCTCTCTAAGTCCCGCACGCAAGCGCCGACTAGCGCAGTGGATTGGCTGCTGGTCTCTTGTAATCATGAAAGGAATCATAAGTGATAGGTCACTCCTAGAATTACACTTACCTGCAAATAGGTGCACTTGAGTGTCGTTTAGACGGATCGCCCACTGAATGGATGAAATGAAAAGGGGAGGGAATCTCCCCCTCATATAAACATTGCAAAAAGGACGATCGTGTCATTTGCTCCTAACCCCTGATGACGCCACACCTAGTGGTGAAACATGTTGGGGGAGCAGTAAACTTCTTATTTTAATGACTAGCCGACCTGCAGACGTTCCCTGCTCTACACATACTTATTATATAGATACAAAGGAAAGCTATGGAAGTAGACAGATAAAATATTAGATAGAGAGAAAAGGATAGTAAAATAGGAAAATAGCAAAGCTACCTTTTAGATAAAAGCAGTAAAATAAAATATTAAAGGAAATAAAATAAATAAGGAAGTCAGAAATTACTAATAAAGAGGTGACAGTCAAATATGACAGATATTTTTTAGACTTAAATGTATCAGTAAAGCTTTAAGAAACTAAGATACATTGTAACAATGAGGCAGCTGTATTATTTTCCTTCATATCAACTGCATAAGGCTACTTTCAAACTTGCGTTCATGTGATCCGGCAGGCAGTTTCATCGTTGGAGCTGCCTGCCGGATCCGCCGATCAGTGTGACAACTGACAGCATTTGTAGACGGAGTGCGGATCCGTCTACAAATGCATTGCAAGAACGGATTGTCATGCGGATGGACGGATCCGTCTTGCACTCTTTTTCACAGTTCTCCCGGTCTGCGCAGTTGTTTCGCAATGTCGGATCCGGCACTAATGCAAGTCAATGGGCATTAATGCCGGCATTCTGGCGACTGATCAGGCATTTTGGACAGACATAATACCGCAGCATGCTGCGGTATTATGTCCGCCGAAAACGCCTGACAGTGACTGAACGGAAGGCATGCTGATGCAAACTGAAAGGATGTGAAAGTACCCTTAGGCCTCTTTCACATCAGCGTTTTTGCTTTCCGTCCTAGAGTTCCGTCCTCGGGGCTCTAGGACGAAAAGATACTGATCAGGATTATCCCAATGCATTCTAAATGAAGAGAAATCCGTTCAGGATGCATCAGGATGTCTTCCCTTCAGTATGTGAAAGTTTTTTAGACATTGACAAAACCGCAGCATGCAGCATGTGATTTGTCTCCGTCCAAAAATCCAGAAGACATGCCGCAAGGATGGATCCGGAATTAATTCCCATTGAAAAGCATTAATCCGGATCCCACTTTAAGCTAAATGTCGTTTTGGCGCAACATCAGATCCGACATTTAGCTTTAAAGAATGGTAACCATGGCAGCCAGGATGCTACTAAAGTCCCGGCTGCCATGGAAAAGCAGCGGGGAGACAGGGGAGAAGCTACTTACCTTCCGTGCGGTGGCCGGGGCGCTCCTCGATGATGTCACCGGGTCCCTGCGTCGCATGGTTCACACCACAATCTAAACGCCACTGAATTTACAGAATAGATTTCCCAGTCAGGTATACAGTGTAGCGGTAGTTTGAAAGAAAAAAGAGGAACAGATCAACCAACAATCTAAACGCCGCCGAATTTACAGAATATATTTCCCAGTCAGATATGCAGTGCAGCAGGAACACACCCTCCAAGTCACTTGTGAATGACAGCCTGATAACCGTGGAAATGTCCCCCCAGAATATACCAGATTGATATACTGAGTTGATTTCCCTGTCAGATACACAGAGCAGGCCGCAGGGGTACTTGACTGCCAAAAAAAGTGAATTTGTCCCCCCAAAATCTAACAGATGGATGTGCTGAATTGATTTCACTGTCAGGTATGCAGTGCAAGCCACAGGGGTATTTAACTGCCCAAAAAAATGAATTTGTCCCCACAGAATCTAACAGATGGATTTACTGAATTGATTTTACTGTCAGATATGCAGCACAGGGATAATTTACAGAAAAAAAATATGAGTATTTCACCCCTTGGGGCCCTGAACTGACAAACGGATTCCCTATACTATTTTCCCTTCCCCTGGCACATATGCAGTGCAGGTTCATGTAAAAAATGGGTATATGTCGCCCACTGAACTACAAGTACAGGATTAAATTATTGTCCCTGGCACATATGCAGGTGCAAGTGCACTGGACTTGCACAAAATGGCCACCAACACCCACCTAATTGACAGACGGATTAATTTATTTTTCTTTGTTACGTGGCTCAGGGCAGGGTACAAAAATGTTGCATTGCACCCACAAAAAGAAATCACTGTAGATCGCAGACTTAACACCAAGCTCTGATATCATATTCTTTCCTAATCTCTCCTGCACAGCAGCAGCATTCTATCCCTACACTACTAAGAGCTGACGTGACATGCGGCGCTACGTAACTCCAGCTTATATAGAGGCTGGGTCACATGCTGCACTGGCCAATCACAACCATGCCATTAGTAGGCATGGCTGTGATGGTTTCTAAGAGCACACATCTTAAACACTTGTTGATTGGCTGCCCTGCAGCCTTTCAACAAGCTTTATTGAACGGCTGAACACCGAACTCGAACCCAAACTTTTACTTAAGGTTCAGGTCCGGGTACCAAAAACCCTAAAGTCCGGTACGAACCCGAACTTTACAGTTCGGGTTAGCTCAACATTACTTATAACCACCACCCATTCCCTAAATGCAGATCTCAGGGTAGACAGAAAAAAATACTCACCTCTCCTCCTCTGGACACAGCCACCACTCTGGCTCTTTAGCACAGCACTGTGTCCTGGCTCCAGCGCGTTAATGAGTCCTGTTGTTAGACAGTGTTAGGTCATGGTGCCCACCTACGAACATACATCCTGAAGCTGTATGCTGTCAGGACATAGTGCTGCATCAGCGCCAGTTAAAGAGGATCAGGGAGTGGTAGGTGATGCCGGCGCAGTGCTAGAAGTACCATACTCACTGCTCCATGGGCTTTCTATCCTGTACTAATGCATGCTTCCACAATGGGAGCACTGATTAGTTAATGGAATGCCCCCACTCCCTCTTGAGGTCTAACGGGCCGCAAAAAGTAACTTGGGGACTGCATGTTTGAGTCCCCTGTATTAGGGCTCATGCACACAACCGTATGTATTTTGCTGTCTAGAACGGTACTATCCTTGTCCGTGATGTGGACAATAAGATGACATGTTCTATTTTTTTGTGGAACGGAACATACAGAAGCAGAATGCCCAGGGAGTAACTTCCGTTTTTTTTTTTTTTTTTTTGCTGATTCATTGAAATGAATGGTTCTGCATACGGTCTGCAAAAAACATGGAACGGACACAGAAAGTTACACGTGTGCATGAGCATCTGCCATGGGTCACAAAAGTATACAGGGAGCCCATGTTACATTATTTTTATCAGTTAATTATATGCACTAGAGATGTGTGAATTTCTTGAAATTAATTTCTAAATGTAACTTAAATGGCTTAAATTTAGACCATTTTCTACACCTAAAACAGACATGGAAAATGATACAAAACTAAAAAAACTTTGTTAACATAGTCTCAGAGAATTACAGAATAAGACCTCTTGCACATGACCGTATGCCCTCAAAGACATACCGTCCGATGTGCACAGCATCATTGTAATCTATGATGCTGTGCTCTCCCGTGCGCACGATCAATGCCGCTCCATTACATATGACCTGCTCATGGACTGTATGTCTCGGTGTGCAAGAGACCTAAGGCCTAATTCCGGCATAGGCATATTGTTCAAAATTTTTATTACAAGCGCCACATACCCTGATATTTTATATTGGCACATACAGTGATAGGTTTAGGTGTAATGCTCTAAAAAGGGTTCTTCATTTTTTCAGACCTGGTGTTTACATTTCTTTTGATTGCTTTAACAAAATATTCCACAGCAATAACAGGCAGTTTTGGACCAGCTGAAAATATTGACAGTTTTTTTATCTAATCTTTTTTTTATCCAGAGACAACCATCAGCTAATTTTGAAGGATACACCCCTGAACCTTTCCTTGGTAAGAACATGAGGGAACCTAAACCTAAAGCTGAAATTAAGGGATTGGCCCACCTACACAATGTCTGATAGTCCCAGAGGTGGGATCTGCACCTATCTCTAGAAGGGAGCCCGTAAAGGTAAACCTGCATGCGTGGCCGTCCTCCATTCATTTCTATGGGATTACTGAAAATAGCTGAGCTGAGCACTCAGCTATTTTCAGAAGTTCCATAGAAATTAATGAGAAGGGCACCACGCAAAAACAACTTCCACTCATTTCATTTCTATGGGGCTGATGGAAATAGCCAAGCCAGCGCACTATTATAGCTCCATAATGTACAACCTTTTTATGTCACTATTGTGTCTTAAAATTAATGATAAATGCACCCTAATCGAGTCATTTTATTAAGGTGTAGCTGTCATTTCACCTTTTTTCTATTTTTTTAATGTGTAGCAGCACTCGCCTCTAAGGCTGTGTATACACTGAAGAATTCGGTCAGACAGCTGCTAGCTGTGACTCTGCCATACATGGGGGTGTGGTCCACCCGTCCTCCTGACGGTGACCACAAACAAACCTTGGAGGGATACAGTCCAGCATAGGGTGACCACATTTCCTAACTGCCATTCAGGGACACTTACTTTCACAAGTGCATTTTGTCAAACTTATACTTGAGACTGGCAAAAACCTGCCTGTGCATTTTTCAGTATTTCTGCACACATTAACTGGCTACTTAGGGTACTTTCACACTTGCGGCAGGACGAATCAGGCAGGGTTTTCAGTCTGCCGGATCCGTCTTGCCGCAAATGCCCATGCACTGCCGTGCTGCCGCTCTGTCCCCATTGACTATAATGGGTCGGGGGGCGGAGCTACGACGCAGAACGGAAGTGCATGTGCACTTGCAGCAGGACGGATCCGGCAGGCTGAATAGCCTGCCTGATCCGTCCTGCCGCAAGTGTGAAAGTACCCTTAGACATCTCTTAAGAAATATAAAACAAAACAAGTTGCATTAAAGAACAGTTTTTTTTTATTTTTGATTCTTAATGAGCAGGAACTTTCACAAAATATGAATACTTTACCAACCACAAATAAGACTGCAAAACAATTCCACATATTTCTTAATGTATAAATAACCAATATATTACTCTACAATATAGTCTTGAAAATAAACATAATACTAACAATACAGTAAATTATCTCTGAAAATATTAATGCTGATTCTAGTTCAGCTCAGCAAACTCTTCCACATTAGACTACATGGCACAAGCTCAGTATCTTTTGTTTTAACACTAATGCCTAAATGTGTATTTCTTGTCACTTCTTGCACATTGCAAGAGTTTTTTATTTTGTTTTCCAAAGCTGTAAAAAGAGTGACAGTCCATGTCAAAATTGATTTTCACCTGGAGTTCAGATTTTATTAGCTCTATGCTGCATCTGTTCCTTGTATCAGACCAGCACAATCCCATCATGCTGAAGACTCTTTCAACTGCTGCATTTGAGTATGGAATGCTGATGAAAAAAGCAACCACTTTCAAGAGGTTTGGCAATTTTTCATGTCCAGCTTTCATGAATATTGTTGACCATATAACATCGGTATTGAGGTCATCATCTGCTTCAGAACCGGTGGAATTTGTTTGAAGGTGTGGACAAACACAAGTATATTCTTCATAAAGGTCATCCATTGAAAGAGAGTCTTCTAAATTCAGACCTTTAACTGCTGCCACCAGGTTATCAAATGTAAGGTTCTCCTTTAAATTTAAACACTGAATTTTCGACAAATAGTTTTTGTCTGAAAAATCAAACCACTGTTCTAAATAATCAACAGCTTTTTCATAAAATGCTAAGAATTCGGATTCAATTTCCAAATGGTCTGTCTGTCTTTGGATTACTTTGCCTCTCACTGACGTCATGAATGATCTCATAGATATCAACTGCAATCAGATCATTTTTCTCCAATTTTAATATGGCTGTCTGAAAAATAGGCAAGCAGTTGTGTAAAAACTGAAGATATCACTCAGGAACTGATGGCGGGTCCAGTTCTGTGGTTTCGCCGTCTACGTCCACAATAAATTGCCATATCATCTTAGGTGTTTCGTCCTTACCAATGCTTTGAAAGTAAGCTTTTACAGCTGGCCAATTTTTTAAAACCCTCTTGATTGCTGGATAAAGAGACAACAATCTTGTTAGTACATGTCTAAGAAGTTCTGACCATTCGAGGTCAACAAAGTCAAACATTTCTTTCAGTGTGGCAACTCTCTTGGCTGATATTGAGAAGTAATTTTATAACTTCAAAATTAGACTTTCCACGTCACAGTTTAAGACATCTGAAGCCTTTTTTAGCTGTATTATGAAGTATATGAGCTGGACAGCCAGCTGGCAGTATCAGACCATTGATAGCATGAAGCTTCTGGTACACACCATTATGCTTCCCAAAGTTCACACTCGCATTGTCAGCAGAATATGCAGACATCATATCCACAGATAGGCCATTTGATCTTATAACATGTAAAATTTGCTCTGAAATTGCAGCAGCACTTTCATCACCTTCATAAAAATCCAACAAAGTTGTTACCACACCTTTAGAGGGCTTAAAGTAACGCAGAAAACTAAGGGGAAAGTTTGGTGTTTCCATGGTTAGATGCATCTGATCCAACACTAAAATAAGCATAGCTGTTTTTCAAGTCATTAACTATCATTTCTACACTGTAAGGGGCCAGCACATTTGTTACAATGGCTTCAGCTTTAGTACGACCACATGACATCTTTGTGGCTTTTGCAGAATCCTTAAAGAGAACAGGAAGAAGTTTCATGGTGCAGTCCAAAGATCTATACAAGTGACTGTGGCGCACGGAATGGTAAACCATTGATATTTCAGCCGCTATTATTTCCTCTTGCAGTGCCATATCCTTAGAGGGAATCATAAATTTGAAAAGCATGTTACTTTGTTTTGCAGCCCGATCAGCATTTTTGTGACTTTCACTAGACATGTGAATTTTGATGTCACCTTCACCAACACAGAGTACAATATGCTCTATGATTGTTACCAGTCACTGCGGTTATGCAAGCGTAAGTTGTTTTCCATGAGTCTCGGAATCGGCACATTCGCTTTATCTTTTTTGATTTTGCTGCTGCTGAAGAAGTCGAAGGCCCCTGTTCATCACTGCTGCTACCCATATTGTAATTTGGAATGGTTTAGCACCAGTTGCATGATTCACGTAGCAGTTGGTTCTGAACTTCTAATCAGAAGACAAAGACAACAGAAGAGATACTTTAGGAACTTCCGGCTCTCTAACATCATGCCTCCTAACAGTCCAGATTTTAGGTTCCTGTCCCACCATCCCAAACTTGTTTTCTGGGGTTCTGCTTTTGGAACCAAGGAACTGTCTCCAAAAACTCTAGCCAGACACACTACATCCATGTACTCTGCCAGCAAAATTATTATTATTTCATTATTTATATAGCGCCAGCAAATTCCGGAGCGCTGTACAATGGGTCGACTAGCCATAGGGCCCCCTCATCATGTGCCAGGCCGAGAAGCCACCAGTACAGTATTGACAACAACAACAACAAAAAAAAAACACTTATACTTACCTTCTTGGCAGCGATATGATGCAGGCTGTTTCCTGTATGGCTAGGGGCTCAGGCGGCGCAATGACGTCATTGCGCCGCCCGGCCTAGTGCCTGCAGCCTATCAGAGGAATGGGAAGGGACACACCTCTCTCTCCCCTGCTGCACAGTGCAAGGACGGTGATAGAGATGACTGGAGATGAGTGCTTCCACAATGGAAGTGCTCATCTTCGGCCCCTTGCCTCTATGGAAGCGCCGGCCCTGACTGTCACAACAGCAGTGGTTGGCGGCTCAGGTCATTCTGGGACACTGCATTGTCCCGGAATGAGGGTGACCGGGAGCCGGGATAGACTCTCCAAATGCGGGACTGTCCCGGGCGATCCGGGACACGTGGTCACTGGTCACGCATTCAGTTTTTTCCAGAATGGAACAGCTGGCCCCTGATAGAACAGTACTATACTTGTCCATTATGTGGACAATAATAGAACATGTTCTATCTTTGAACGGAACGGAAAAACAGAAGGCATACAGAGACCCTTCTGTTCTCAGTGGATGGCAGCGTGGTAAAGTTCTGATCACATGTGCGGTTGGCGGCTCTGCTTGTCACAGGTTATACTAGGTGTGAACACAGCTTTATCCAGGAAAGGGGGGTATTTTTTTCACAAGTTTTTACTAGTTTGGGGAAAAGTATGGTTTTCCCTTTCACTGCAGCCCAGTGATACAGAGCAGACAATAGACTATAAAGTGTCTCCTGCTAGTAGTATATAATACAATCACTTCCATAAACCTCCACTCTACTCCACATAATGTATACCAGGCCAAGTAGGTCACGTTTCACGCTACTGTCCATTCGTGTCGTGAAAGATTAGGGGTATAGGGATGAGCCATAGATTACAAGTTGAGTGGAGGTTTATGGAAGTGATTGTATTATATACTACTAGCAGGAGACAGTGAGACACTTATATAGCATATTTTCTCATGTGTATTACTGCTGGGAAAACCAAACTTTCCTGGATAATGCTGTGTTCACATTGTGGTAAGGTGCAAGGTACTGTGGTCGACGGGAGGTACGTGTCACCGAGGTTCCTGGCCTCGGTGAGGTAAGAGCCGGATTTTTGGTGTGTCAGCAGCAGCTAGTGCTGCTTGACACCTTGCTATTTAGTTTGGCTGCAAAGCCAATCCGGGCCGGCTCTTACTGGGAGTAGGCAAAGAGTTGGGTGGGTGCCTACTCCCCACGGTCCAGGCCGGGTTTTCCAGGGCCTTTATAACACAGCCAGCAGCTGGGTGTGGAGGGTGTGATTGTCCTGGAGCTGCTGTTAGACTGTATTACTTGTGTTTGGAAGTTCTCTGGGCTGGAAGCAAGAGCCCAGCAAGGAGGAGTGCAGACGACCTGGAAGCCTGACGGCGACTGTCTTACGGCTGGACTGACAGCCAGGTGTGAACCTGCATCTAAAAACCTCCCAGGTGACTGGAGCCTGTTTTGGACTGTCTTGTTTTTCCGCTTGATTTCTTATGTGTGTGAATTAACACCAAGAGACTGTTTTATTTTGTGCAAGTGTGAATAAAACACTGGACTCCCTGTTTTGCCTCTATACTGCACCCACACTGCTATCTACCAGAGCGACTCCCCACATTTGGTGTCGGATGCGGGCATGCGCAGTGAGGCTGGCGTGACCGCCGAAGTTTGTTTTGTTTTGCTGGGCACAAGTGCATGGCATATATTAAGCCAGCAAAGCTACAAGTAGGAGTTGCTGGCAACATGGAGGCGGCTGTGAAAGCTCTCATAGAGGCTAACGTGCAGCAGCGGGAGACCAACCAGCTACTGTTACAGCACGTGATGGCGTTACAAGCTGCAGGAGCGTCCCACCACGACCATGATGCCCGGAAAGCGGTCCGTGCGGCGATCCCAAAGATGACCCCTTCGGACGACGTTGAGACATATCTGGCGGTCTTTGAGAAGGTAGCCGTGAGGGAAAAGTTACCCCGTGACCAGTGGGCCGAGGTGGTCGCTCCGTTCCTGGCATCCGGCCCCAGCAAGTTTTTTTTGACTTGGCAGATGCCCAGGCTGCTGATTACCCCACGGTGAAGGGGAGATCCTGGCCAGATTGGGGTAAACGTGTTGGTCCGGGCTCAGCGGGTCCACCAGTGGGACTTTAAAACGGCTGAACCCGCCAGGCCGCAGTACTATGAGTTGCTGCATCGGTTGCAAAAGTGGCTGCAGCCTGATGTTCTAAGTCCGACTGCTATGCTGGACCGTCTACTGGCCGACATGTTCTGGAGGGCCCTGCCTTATCCCCTCCAACACTGGGTCGGCCAGGCGTCTCCGGTAAGTGCCCTGGAGATGGTCGACCTGGTGGAGCGTTACGAGGCCACCAGAAACCTGCAGGGGAATCTTGCTGGGAAGGGGTCAGTCAAACCCCGGAGGCCTCCGCCCCAGTTCCGACGTCCGGCGACAGAGAGGCCTGCACGGAATATACCCCTGCGGATCCGCCTCCCGTGGTATGCTGGAGGTGTCAGGAGCCAGGCCACATCAGGGCCGACTGTCCGCATCGGGATGAGCCGATGGATGTGAACTATGGCTGTCGCCACTCCCTGTATGCACCGAAGCTGTGTGCAACTGGCACCCGTGAGGGGCAGGACAATAACCACCTGTGTCAGGTAGAGGTGGGAGATTCTCTGGCGGTGGCCCTGCTGGACCTCGGGAGTCTAGTCTCCTGGTAAGGGCTGCCCTGGTACGGCCTGTGGAGTATACCGGCCGTAAAATCGGGGTCCTGTGCATCCACGGAGACCTAAAAGACTACCCCACTGCACTAGTGACTTTGTCCACAGCGGCTGGTAAGTGGACCCACGAGGTGGCTGTTGCTACCAAACTCCCGCATGAATTGATACTTGGGAGGGACTTCCCAGGTTTCCCGGCGCTGTGGCCGGCGATAAAACTGTCTGATGGACCCGAGACAGGGGTAACCCTAGGAGAGTGGCCTGATACCACTGGAAGGCCAGAACCCTGGGAGCCCGAGTCTGAAGGGCCAGCGGTAGGGTGACCACTGCTCCAGCGGTAGAGGGGGAGACAACCCCACTGAGTGTAATGGTGGGAGACACGGAGGACTTGCCACCGGGACCTGAGTTGGCAGACCTCAATGTCTCCGGGGAAAATTTTGGGACCGCACAACACCGGGACCAAACCCTAACCAGGGCCTGGGAAAGTGTCATAATAATTGATGGTAAACCCCAGAAACCTGGGGCTGAATTAATGTTTCCGCGATTCAGTGTTCTTCAGGATATGTTGTATCGAGTGAACCAAATCCGAGGTGAGCCTGTTGAACAGTTGGTGGTGCCCACAGCGTATCGCAAGCAGGTCATGGAGCTTGCCCACCAACATGTTCTTGGGGGACACCTGGGGTGGCAGAAAACGCAGGACCGCATACTACAGCGATTTTACTGGCCCGGTTTGTTTAAGGAAGTAGAGGAGTATTGTAAGTCCTGTCCCACCTGTCAGATAAATAGCCCCAGCCACATTTCCGTAGTCCTCTGGTACCTCTTCCAATTATTGAGGTCCCGTTTGAGCGAATCGCTATGGATCTAATTGGGCCTGTACCAAAGTTCTGCCAGGGGCCACCAACACATTCTGGTAGTTCTCGACTATGCCACTCGATATCCGGAGGCGGTGCCTCTGCGACATACCTCAGCTAAGCTCATTGCCAAAGAGTTAATGGAAATGTTTTCCCGTGTGGGCCTGCCAAAAGAGGTTCTGACAGACCAAGGGACCCCTTTATGTCCAAAGTTATGAGGGAACTGTGTAAATTGTTGCGTATAAAGCAGTTACGGACGTCCGTTTACCATCCACAAACAGACGGTCTTGTCGAGAGGTTTAATCAAACTTTAAAAACATGTTAAAAAGGGTGGTGTCTAGAGATGGGAAGGACTGGGATCTGCTTCTGCCCTATCTCATGTTCGCAGTGCGAGAGGTGCCCCAGGCCTCTACTGGGTTCTCGCCCTTCGAACTGCTTTATGGCAGACACCCTCGGGGCCTGTTGGATATCGCCAAGGAAGCGTGGGAACAACAGCCTGTCCCCCACAAAAGTGTCATTGAGTATGTCACCCAGATGCAGGAACGGATGGAAAGGGTGTTGCCGCTGGTCCGGGAGCATATGGAGGCAGCGCAACAAGCCCAGAGTAGGGTGTACAATCGTCAGGCTCGGGTACGGAGCTTCAACCCGGGAGATCGGGTTTTGGTTCTGGTGCCCACCCTTGACAGCAAGTTCCTAGCCAGGTGGCAGGGCCCCTATGAGGTTATTGAGAAGGTAGGGGAAGTAAATTACAAAGTACACCAGCCGGGCGGCGCAAGCCGGAGCAGGTGTACCACGTGAATTTACTGAAGCCGTGGAAAGACAGGGACATGGCCGACGACAACAGCCCCGGCCAGGGCTTCTAGGTGACAAGGGTCCAGCCCCACAGTTCGAGGCCTGCGAAGCGGTAACCACGGTAAAAATCGCAGACAGCCTGTCTTCCAAACAAGTTCAGGATGTCAGGAGTTCGTCAGTCGGAACACGGATGTGTTCTCGACCTCCCTGGCCGCACGCCTCTCATCCAACATGACATCGCCACTGAGCCTCAGGCCAAGATCCGGTTAAAACCCTACCGGGTACCCGAGGCTCGGCGACGGGCCATCGCGGAGGAAGTGCAGTTAATGTTGAAGCTTGATGTCATTGAGGAGTCGAAAAGTGAGTGGGCCAGTCCCATAGTTCTAATACCTAAGCCGGATGGGACGTTGCGGTTCTGCAACGATTTTCGCAAATTAAATGAAGTGTCCAAGTTCGATGCGTATCCCATGCCCCGGGTAGACGAGCTTGTTGAGAATTTAGGGCAAGCCCGTTATTTTTCTGTGCTAGACCTCACTAAAGGATACTGGCAGGTACCCTTAACGGAGGCGGCCAAGGAAAAACCGCTTTGTTACTCCAGCAGGGCCTGTATCATTACAAGGTGTTACCCTTTGGCCTGCATGGCGCCCGCCACCTTCCAAAGGTTAATGGATATTGTACTGCGACCTCATCGTCGGTACGCTCGGCCTACTTAGATGATGTAATCATCCACAGCACCGACTGGGAAAGCCATTTGCCCAAAGTGCAGGTGGTAGTGGATGCCCTGAGGAAAGCTGGACTAACCGCCAATCCAAAGAAGTGTGCGATTGGGTTGGAAGAGACCAAATACCTGGGATATGTTATTGGGCGGGGAGTCATCAAGCCGCAGGTAACTAAAGTAGAAGCCATACGTAACTGGCCCCGACCGGTCACTACCAGGCAGGTAAAATCGTTCCTGGGGATTGTAGGGTACTACATGAGGTTTGTGCCCCACTTTGCCACGATAGCAGCACCATTGACAGACCTATTGAAGGGACGAAAGTCCGGAAAGGTTCACTGAAGTGAGAAGGCAGAAGAGGCTTTCTCTGCATTGAAGTCGGCCCTGTGTGGGTCCCCGGTTTTGGTGACACCCGACTTCAACAGGGAATTCATAGTACAGACGGATGCCTCAGAGGTAGGCCTCGGTGCTGTACTGTCTCAGGAGGTCAACGGGGAAGAACATCCCGTTGTCTTCCTGAGCCGTAAGCTCAGTCCCGCCGAGACCAGGTATAGCATAGTGGAGAGGGAGTGCCTGGCTATCAAGTGGGCACTCAAATCTCTCCGCTACTACCTGTTAGGGAGGAGGTTCCATCTGGTGACCGACCATTCCCCTCTCAAGTGGATGAGCCAGGCAAAGGAGAGGAATGCTCGGGTCACCAGGTGGTTCCTATCCCTGCAGAACTTCAAGTTCTCCGTGGAACACAGGGCAGGCCGCTTGCAGGGTAACGCAGATGCCCTGTCCCGCGTCTACTGCCTCACATGTGTTCACCCCTCAGGGTTGAACAAAGGGGGGTATGTGGTAAGGTGCAAGGTACTGTGGTCGACGGGAGGTACGTGTCACCGAGGTTCCTGGCCTCGGTGAGGTAAGAGCCGGATTTTTGGTGTGTCAGCAGCAGCTAGTGCTGCTTGACACCTTGCTATTTAGTTTGGCTGCAAAGCCAATCCGGGCCGGCTCTTACTGGGAGTAGGCAAAGAGTTGGGTGGGTGCCTACTCCCCACGGTCCAGGCCGGGTTTTCCAGGGCCTTTATAACACAGCCAGCAGCTGGGTGTGGAGGGTGTGATTGTCCTGGAGCTGCTGTTAGACTGTATTACTTGTGTTTGGAAGTTCTCTGGGCTGGAAGCAAGAGCCCAGCAAGGAGGAGTGCAGACGACCTGGAAGCCTGACGGCGACTGTCTTACGGCTGGACTGACAGCCAGGTGTGAACCTGCATCTAAAAACCTCCCAGGTGAATGGAGCCTGTTTTGGACTGTCTTGTTTTTCCGCTTGATTTCTTATGTGTGTGAATTAACACCAAGAGACTGTTTTATTTTGTGCAAGTGTGAATAAAACACTGTTTATTGCACTATCTGGACTCCCTGTTTTGCCTCTATACTGCACCCGCACTGCTATCTACCAGAGCGACTCCCCACAACATTCACAGTGTGTTCACACTATGTGAACACAGCCGCTGCCTTATCCAGGAAAGGGGGGTATTTTTTCCCAAGTATTTGCTGCTTTGGGGAAAAGTTTGGTTTTCTCAGCAGTAATACACATGAGACAATATACTATATAAGTGTCTTACTGTCTCCTGCTAGTAGTATATAATATAATCACTTCCAAAAAACCTCCACCCACAAGTTGTAATGCTGCTCTCATCCCTATACCCGATTTGAGTCCGACATGAATGGAGTTGCTGTCTGATCTAAAAAAACGTGAAAAAAGTCTTGGCCAGCAAGGAGCAAGCATACATAAGCATAATATTCACAGGCGGAGGGAGGACCCGCCAGTTACCTCAGCAGTCAGCACAGTCTGCACCGCCTATTGCCGCTTGCTGTGCACTTCATCTCCTCTGCTCTGACGTCATCAGCCGGCGACGGTGGCGCCTTACAAGTGACGTTACGCACCACAATCACTCTGTGTCCAGGCCCGGCGGACAGTGCATTGTCCCGGAATGAGGGTGACCGGGACCCGGGACAGACTCTCCAAATGCAGGACTGTCCCGGGCGATCCGGGACATGTGGTCACCCTAGTCCAGCAGTCCTCCTGATTCTGACCATGCAACACCTTTTTTCCTTCCCCCCCAAAACTTAGGGTTTACTCAGCCTTGTGGTCTTCCAGCTGGGACCACATGGAGCCACTGCAGGCTTTCTTCTCTCCCCTCTGAGGCCTCATGCACACAAAAGTATTTTCTTTCCGTGTCCATTCGGTTTTTTTTTTGCGGAACGTATATGGATCCATTCATTTCAATGGGTGTGCAAAAAAACAAAATTTGCTCCATGTGCATTCTGTTTCCGTATGTCCTTATTTCCGTTCTGCATAAAAATCTAACATAGTACTATCCTTGTCCGTAATGCGGACAGTAATAGGACGTTTGTGGTGTCTCACATGGGGAAGTAACTGAGGGTGGGTATGTGTCTCCCAGGTTCCTAACATATGCTGAGGAAAGCTATTTAGGAAAGGGTTAAAAAACTTAAGCCTGGGTCCTGATGAGCTGTACCTGGCGAGTTACTAGATAACCAGGCTGACAGCACACTTGCTCAGAACTCAGAAGAGGGAGAGAAGCCATATCTCTCTGAAAGACCCTGAAGGTCCAGAGCAAGGAAAACCGCAAGTATCACAGGTTGCTGTTCAGACTGGGTGTCTATGTTGGGTGGAATGGTGCCTCAGCCATGTCCTAGAGAGGGATCTACTGTTTAGTTAGAGCCTGGACAAGGCTAGTTGTTGTGTTTTTGTTTTATGCAACCTGTGGAAATAAAAACTAGCAGGATGCCAGTTTAAATGCATTTCTGTCTCCTGAGCCCTCCTTGTGCGTAGAAGCCTGACTATTCCCCCTACCTTTCACCCCTGGCAAGGTGAGCTTGCAAGACGGGCTGTCAATGTTCTATTAGGGGCAAGCTGTTCCGTTCCAAAAAATACGCAATGCACACTGACGTCATCCGTATTTTTTTCGGATCTGTTTTTTGTGGACCCGCAAAATACATACGGTCATGTTCATGAGGCCTAACTTACACACTGAGGTCCACTCTATCCCCCAGTGATTATCCCAGGTTACTTAAGCTGAGATTACCTCAGCTTAAAGGGAATACCAGGGCCAGGGGGAATACCTGTAGTGGAATAAGGGTGTGGACTGGCAGGTTCCCACTGTCTCTCATACAGCACCATACACAACAGAACACTATATAGTAATCTGCTCAGCTACTCCTGCTCTATGATATGCTGCCTGCAGATTCATGGTACATGTTCCTTTTAAAACACCCCCTTTTTTTTCTTGATTCGAGGCTCTGTTTCTGATTTATGATACTTTTTCCTAATCTGCAAATTTGCCATTTAGTGCAAGAAGGTGTTCTGTCTTCATACACGTTCACACAGTGTGCAGTCTGACATTCAGCATAAACCATTCCTGCCTTCCAAATAAGAGGACTGTTCTTTGTAGTCTAACTTGTTTATTGGTCAACAGGCTGTACTCTTTGCGCGGTGCGCGTGAGTGAGAGATTGTACATTTGATTGATTGGTAAAACTACAAGAATACAAATAGTATTTATAAGTATAAAGCATAGCCTATTATGTACTATCAGTGAAGGCACATAGTAAAATGCCTACCTGTACATAAGATTGCATACCTAACAGTAACAACAACTCCCTGATTAACAATTATAACTAACGGAACATCTCTACATAACATCATGACCATGAAACAGAGGTAGATCTCTCACCAGATATTTATATTTTGCAAGGATAGTGGAGTTTAAAAAGGAGACATGCATAGGACAACTCTATACTAGTGATGTCCGGTTCATGAACGAATCGTTCTTTTGAATCGATTCAGTTCACTGAACCGGAGGAGTTGATTCGTCTGACTGAGCCGATCCGTGTGAAACAGCTCAGTCAGATTAGCATAGAGGCTGGCAGCAGCAGGGAGGAGTGTAATAGGATCCTAGAGTGGAAGCTTCTGCCCGCCCCTCCCCACCCTCCAACCAATCAGAGCAGAGGCAGCCAGCACTGACTCACACAGTTCAGGGAGCCGTGCAGGACTCAGAGAATCGTCTGAGAGTCTATTAGTTAAAAGAATCGAATGAGTTAGAGACTCATTTGATTCTTTGAGTTAAAAGAGTCGTGTCACCAGTCATTATTCCTGCTCTGCGGCTCCCTGTCACCCAAGTCAGTCCCCCCCACACACACACACTGACTTGTCGGGCGACAGGGAGCCGCAGAGCAGGGAGCCTGGTAGGGACTAGTGACACGATTATTTTAACTTATAGACTCTCAGACGATTCTCTGAGTCCATGCAATAACCAGACATTGTAATTACACCACAGTCTGCTCCACTGCATTCACTGCAGCAGAGCTGTGTTTGCCAGGAGCGAGTCGCTCCTGACCTTCGGTTCACTTGAGAGCAGACTCAGCAAGTGAACCGAAGATTCGATGAACTGAGCATGCGCATTGATCTTCGGTTCACTTGCTTCAGCCGGCTCAGGAAGTGAACCGAAGATCCGATTCATGAATCGGTTCTTTTAAATGAACTGATCCAAATGAACCGATTCAGGAAAAAGATCCGAACTTCCCGTCTCTACTCTATACTGTGTCCTGGAGACTTCTCTTTCCCAGGATGCCTTGCACTCCCGCAATGCAGTGGTCTTTATAACAGGTAAACAAAGTGTAATACAATTTAACACCGCTAGATGGGGATATAACCACACTAAGCACTTCAGAATTAAACTGATGCTGGCAGAATGAACTGGAATTAATTTCTAACCCTGCTGGGCAGAACACAAGGGCACCACTGTTGCTCTTGTTGCTCCCAATCTATGGTCCTTTCTGTGACCAGCCCCAACCTTGCTGCTTTGTTACTTACCCTCTCAATCAAAGCAGCAAGGGAGGTACAAAAAGAGTAACAGTGATTCCTTCGTTGCTCCAAATATCTAAATTGCATATTAGAAAAAAGTATCATATAGTGCTTCAGATCATCAAAAGAAAACAGAATTTTAATCCGGTGAAGTAAAGCTATGCGCAGTAATACAAATAGTTGCAAGCGAGAGACTCCCATTTAACTTGTTACTATCAGCTGCCAAACTAATTATATCCATTTGATTTGTGACTGTTTTGAAAACCTTTCAATTCAGTATTATCTGTAAAAGATGTTCTTATATTTGTGTTATTAATGCCAGTACATATATTAAATAAGGTTCTATAAATGAGGAATTAACTTTTTTAAGCCATATCGACTACTTTTTATGTGACAAAATTTTAAGAATAATACAAGATCAGTTGATTAGTGTTAATTTTTTTTTAGGATTTTATTTTTTTTTTACAAAAAAAAATTGTCACTAAAGGTAAAAAAAAACAAGCAAGCTGTGTTGTAAAATCTTGTAATTTACTTTTTATTTACAGCTAGTATGAAACCTAGAATTTTACCCATGGATACCAGTGTATATGACAGTCCCTACAGTGACCCAGAGGAACTGAAGGAACGCAAGGTCTTCTTAAAAAGAGAACTTCTTCTGATAGATGAAGTAGAATTGGGCTCAGGAAATTTTGGCTGTGTTAAAAAGGGGGTTTACAAGATGAAAAAGTAAGTCTTAATACATATAAATTTGAATAAATTACTCTTTTGATAGATGAAGAAATAAAATCTTAATGGGTTAATTGTTAATAAATTTGCTTTCCAGGAGCTAAAGTGATATTTAAAAGCTGCTGGGATAGCTCTGCCCACCCCCGCCCTCCTGGAAATCATTGACACCATTCTCTGTATAAACAGTAAGGCCTCATGCACACGGCCGTTGCCCGGACCGCAAACAGTGGGTCCGCAATATGCGGGCACCGACTGTGTGCCCCTCGCATCACTTGAATGGTTCCACAATCCGGAACTGTGGCACTACGGAGTGCTTCCGTGGGGTTTCTGTCCGTGCCTCCGCACCACAAAAGTTGAGTGGGTCTCGATCCGTCCCGGCTGCCATACGGATGTTGCCCGTGCAATGGGAATGCAAATTGCGGTCCCCAATGCATGGAACAGCCGCACAATGGCCATGTGCATGAGGCCTAATAGGGAGAATTGTGTCAATCACTGACATGAGGGCAAAGGTGGTGACAGATTTCCTTTAATTATAAAATAAAAGCTGTACTGCCATACTGAGTGGATATCTGGTACATTATCCTGTACTTTTGCATCTGGAATTCTTAAAACCCACGTTTATTCTCAGTTGTGTATATATATATATATATATATATATATATATATATATATATATAAAATTCTGCTTCTCAGGATTGCAAACAGAGTGGAGTGTCTGGGGACTGCCCAAGAAGTAAATTAGAATAAATGCCAGAGATTCTATGTTTAGGTGTCTTTTGCAGGGCAGTTTTAACACATTCCTGCCCCACCACCACCACCTCCATCCATGAAATACCATAGCCTATTGTGGCGTAAAAGTCATAGGGACTGCACAGGAGTTTATACTGAACTGGTATATTATAATATACATGTACACAGTGTATGCGACATACAGTTATCCTGCAAGGGTTCAAACTCTGTGCCCCTCCCACCAGCATCAAATAATGCTGACAACATAATAATGGGCAGCACGGTGGCTCAGTAGTTAGCACTGGTGCCTTGCAGGGTCCTGGGTTCGAATCCGACCGAGGAGAACATCTGCATGGAGTTTGTATGTTCTCCCCGTGTTTGTGTGGGTTTCCTCCAGGTACTCAAGTTTCCTCTCACACTCCAAAGACATACTGATAGGGAACTTAGAGCCTTAGGGAACTTAGAGCCTTATTGAGGACAGCTTGATGCTAATGTCTGTAAAGCACTGTGGAATATGTCAGGGTTATATAAGTGAGTATAAGAAGAAGAATGGCGATTAATTAAATCAAGCAAATAAATGTTTCTTACTAATAAACTAAGATAAATGGGCCAGCTGCTGCAGACCCTCATAATACATCCCTCAGGATTACGCAGAACCTCCAAACAGACACCTGAACTGTGGCAAAGTCTCACAGTACACGCTACAGTTGCTGCAAAACATCACAATACACACCTTAGTTGCTGCAGAACATCACAACACAGTATTTAAACATAAATTATTTTGTTTTTGCCTATTTTATCCTGTAATTGGGACTGGCTTATCAGCCTCAGTTAGACCTTAGGCAGGGGCATAGCGAAGGGGTGGCTGAGGGCTCGCCCCAGCTATTCATTTAGATGGTGAAGCAGTGAGCTGTCCTCTCCTTGCATCACTGGTCAGCTGAGCTATGGCACTCCCCAGCTCCTGTGTAGGAGGAACGTGCAAGCCCAGGAATCAGCGCAATGCGTGTGTGTGTGACTGCGTCTGCTGATGGTGGAGAACGCCAGATCTGATCATCAGGGAAACAGTTGACTATTTGTATTTTTTCTTTTTCTTTATTAATGGAGCAGGAGAGGTGTTTTGCAGATAAGAGCAAGACTTCAGATTTGGATACTCTTTTAAGGCAGGTTTATAATCTGATTTGATTAAATATGATAGGTAGTATATACATATGGCGATATAATTTCCTTCTTTTGCATTTATCTATATCCAAAGAATAAGGAACATAATACACAATTATATCAACACTTCAACTGGAGTCCTGACCACATCCAGAATGAAGGTACATATATCACCGACTGAGCTAACATCATCTGACAATGACACATCAGCTGGGAAGCCCTTTCAGTGAAAACAGTCAGAGCCTCGATCAGGAAAACACTGATTAGTTCCCTACAAGAGACCCCCCCACCCCCCGTAAGATGAGCTTCACACCTCTTTCCTAAAGGATTATAGCTTTATATCAATTAAACTAAAAGCTCCATTCCCCAGTGGAACATAGCCAGCGCATGCGCTCCATAATTGTCACTGTGTATATGTTGTTCATCTGCTCTCACCCCAGACCTTGGAGTTCCCAGGTCTGCAGCAAGTCAGAATCCCAAAACAACATTGAGAAAATATGTAGGCAAAGCCTTACTTCCTTGTGCATGCCTTCACGGATCTTAAATTGAAATTTAAATGAACAGATACAAAATGGAATTCAAATGATCAGAAACTATATCTTCACACTTTAATCAACCCATATCATTTGGAATACATAGAAAAACTCAAGGGTATCATTTCTGGAAACGGTTTAAATGAAAAAAAAATAATATATTGTCACTGTTCTGCCCAGCAGGGTTAGGGAAAATCATTACAGATCACATATCCCTTAGTTTTGGTATTTCTCAAGTGATTAGTGTGGTTATAGCACCATCTAGCGGTGTTAAATCGTATTACACTTACACTTTTCCTGTTACTACAAATGCTGCCATTTGGGAGGGCAAAGCATCCTGGGAAAGAGAAGTCTCTAGTCTCCATCTCCAGGACACACAGGAGTTGTCCTTCTGCATATCTCCTTCTTAAACTCCAGCATCATTGCAAAAGCTTATCTTTTGAGAGAGCTACCTCTGTTTCAGGGATATTGTGTGTTGCAGAGCTGTTCAGCTAGTTATCATTGTTACTCAGGGAAGTTGTTATTACTGTTAGCTAGCGATGCAATCTTATGTACAGGCAGCCAATTTACCATATACTTCTGTGTTATTCAAATGTTACAGTACATTCTATCTATACTTTATACTTGCTACATGCTATTTGTATTCCTGTAGTTTTACCAAATAGTCCTGTTTTACCAATAAACAAGTTAGACTACAAAGAACAGTCCTCTTATTTGGAAGACAGGAATGGTTTATGCTGAATGTCAGACTGCACAATGTATTAACATGTAAGAAGACAGAACAGTAAAACAGATGCTAGTCACCAGCGATAGTGGATCTAACTATACAGAGCCGCCATCCGCCACACGATCCTGCATACACGATTGCAGTGGCTGTCTTACAGACACAAGTAGCAAAAGTGCAGCCCCCAGCAAGTGCAGCATGATCCAGACCACGCTGAAGTCAGTTTCTACATAGACTGAGTCTGCGCAGACATTAAGCAGCCAGCAAAAGGCACACAATGTCCGCTAGCCAGGCATCATCATTCAGGACCAGGCCACAAGCAATCCGCTCTAGCAAGTCCTCAATAAGAGAAAAGGCTGCTCTCGCCTGTGCAGAAGCTGAGGCTGCAAAAGTAAGGTCTTTCTTTGCTGCACAAGAGATGCAACTAAAGCTAAGGCAAGCAGATCAAGAGATAGAAAGAGCATGCGTAAAAAGCATCAATGGAAAAAGAGAGAGCGTCACTGGAAGAAAAGAGAGTATGCCGTCAAGCATCAATGACAAAGGAGAGAGTACTCCTGCAAGCGAGAAAGAAGCGGCAGCCGCAATAGCCAAAACAGAGTACCTGGAAGCCATGGAGTACCCCAAATCTGAGAAACACAGTCAAGTACTTGGGCCAGACCTAGATCAACAAGATCCAGCACAGCGTGTCTTAGAATACATCCATTAGCATCCCAAGACAGATGAGAACTGTGATCCAGTATATCAGCCAGCTTATACACAGTGTCAAAGATCCTACATTGAACCACAGTACCTCCAGCAGGACGGTACAATACGATGCTGACCACAACTACCGCCCTACAGAACAAAAGCTACAACCTTCGCTTTCACTTAAAGGGACAACCTTCGTGTTAGAATGGAATTATACAGACTTCCCTATGCCAGAAACCCCTAAAAGGTATGGTGATACACCACACATGCAGCATAACAACAACACACAGGGTAGTATTGGAGCCAACCAGGCCGCCATGGACTTCGCTACGTTCTTTGCTAAATGGGAGCTGATTACCAAAGGACTTATAAAGTTCACCGATCGCCCCGAGAACTACAGGGCATGACGAGCCTCCTTCCAGAATGCCATAAGGGACTTAGATCTTTTCTGTATTGAGGAGTTAGATCTCTTGGTAAAGTGGCTTGGAAGCGAGTCTGCTGAACACTCCAAAAGAATCAGAGACATTAACTTAAACTATCTGGGCAAAGGCCCAAGATGGTGTGGGAAAGACTTGATGAGTGTTATGGGTCAATAGAAGCTACAGAAAATGCTTTATATAAGAGAATTGATAATTTTCCCAGGATAGTGGGTAGGGTTTATAGAAGCTTAGGGAACTCAGTGACTTGTTGATAGAGGTACAGGTTGCTCAGGCAGCAGGAGATCTGCCGGGGCTAGCATTCCTGGAAACCGCTAGAGGTGTCAATCCGATTGTCCAAAAACTCCCTTATAATCTACAAGAGAAGTAGATCACGCATGGTTCCCGTTATAAACAGGTTCATAATGTACCATTTGCCCCCTTTGTGGTGTTTGTAGACTTTGTTGCTCAACATGCAAGGATAGGAAACTATCCCAGTTTTTAGAAAAAACAGTTTAGTGATGGCTCTACCTGGTTAGTATATGGATTTAGGGTGCTTCCAACCTATATAAACACATCCAGTTTATCAAAATATAGGAAAATTATAAGTATTGGTTGGGCACTCCTCATAAGGAAAAGGACTTATATTATGTATATAATAGTAAGACTGGAAGTGTCACTTATTAGATTTATTTGGAAAATTAAAACTCTAAAATACAGTAAATCTTTAAAACCGCATACAATATAAAATATGTGAAATTGTGTATATGACACAGAGATCGGTATTAGTGAGGACCGTGACCACCTGGATCCTTGGTAGGGACAGGTCCGTATAGAGGTTGTCTTTTTCCTCTAAAAAAAAGTACAGCAAGAACCGTGGCAGTTTAGGTTTTATATACCAAAAGGACCAATGTGGGTCATAATTGGAATAAATTGAACATAGACCTTGACTGCCTAGGGTCCGTGATGTGCTCCAATTTATGTTGACATTTAAAACAACATTCGGTAACCTCTGTTAGTAGGTACAAATAGACAGTGAATAATAAATCACCAGTAAGGATGTATAGAAATAGGTATAAAGATAGGCTATATAGTAATAGCACAATATCCACTGTCTATCGATCTGTTGTATACCATATGGATACAAAATAAATTAGATAACGGTGTCTTCACGCTTATATAGATTGCGAACGCTGTTACAGTCGATTGACTTGATAAATTCCTACTTTAAAATTCCCAAAAACAATATGGAGTATTAGTCCAATGATTTGTAGATAATAAAGCAGTCTGATATATATGCAGTTCGTAGGTATATATGCGCTTGGATTATATTGATTGATGTTCGATATATTACTCACAATTTGCAGCTGAAGATAGAAGTTTTTCTTCTCTGTATCATATGTACATATTGTGCTTTGTATGAACGGTTGCCGGGAATCCCTTTTCACTTGGTTAGCATCATAATGTTTAAAATTTATGGTGTGTGGACACGTAACTGGAATGTTGCTCTGTAGCCGCGGCGTCCCGCGTGCATACAGAGATAATGATGCCCGCGCTTCTCGATGTCTCCTCCGATGTAGGGGAAGCGCTGGGTCCTAATGCTGGTATATTCCGTTCACTTGTGGCTGCAATGGAAAAGGCCTTATGTAGAGGAATCCTTGGAGCGTTCTGTAATAAAACTGAATAAGTCCAGTAATGGTTGCCAGTAGTAACTTGCTGGGGGTCCTGTTACCAAACGCGTTTCGGAGATCTCTGTCTCCTTCCTCAGTGGTTAGGAGACCCCCAGAAACATAGATCCTTTTATAGTCTTGTTTGCTAATCCCCATAAGTTTGAAGGAAAAGGTGGAATGGAATCATTCTTAAAATGGAGATAGATCAAAGCTTGAAAGGATATACATAACAAAATGTTGATAAAAAAAATAATAAAAAAAAATAATAAAAAATAATAATGATAAAAAAGGAATACTACCACATTGTGATATTTATGCATTTTTTGGAAGCCTGTTTGTGGCTTAAACTGTCATATTTATAAAGAGTAATTGTTATAATTTCTTCTCTCTCTAATTTATAATTTCCCAAAAAATGTAATGCGAGGCTCAAGTGCAGATGCATGAGAAGATAGGAGGGTAGGTGGGAGTTGTGTTACTCAGCTTTCTCAGACTATTCTCATGTTTCTCCAAATGTGCCATGCAGGACAGCAGAAAAGCTGGCTGCTATTACATCATGTAATGCCCCAGATTCTTGTCAAAATATGCTGAACACCGCCAGAACCTACCAGATTCCATTCACTATAATGGGTCTGTTGGGTTCCGGCATGAGTACTGCCATTTAGTGGAACAAAATACTGCATGAGGTGGGGCAGTGGAGAAGTTAGGGAGGGTAGTGAGAGGAAGGCGGGGGCGCCTAGTGGGAGGAACTAGGAACGGGCATGGAGGCCCAATTTAAATTCTTGCTATGGGGCCCAATGATTTCTATGTACGCCCCTGGATCCACTCCTGTTTTTTTTAGGCCTTAGAAATACTGATGGATTACTGAACAACTGCTGACGTGTGAAGGGGAATTCTCAAAAGAAATGATCCATTTTTTTGGGGGTTGTTCTTATGATGTATGAGAAAAAGGGCTAAATAAATAGTGACGTCAACACAAACTTACTCCTGACACCCTCTCCACTCTGCCAGGGGGACACTACTTGTCTCAGCGTATGACAGAACAGGTTCTATAAAAATCTATATGAAATCAGCTGAAGATTGTGTAAAAGGCTCTTTCACTCTATAGTAGAATCTTGGACTACTGCACAGTTCTTTATACCTGATGCTAACATTGACCTGTAAAGCTGAGTTCACACTTGAGTTATTTGGTCAGTTTTGGCCCCATAACTGACCAAATGAGATGAAGTGTGAAGGGATTCTAAGAGTGATGCCTGTAATCTGCGTGTCATACTGACTCACAGTACTGTTTTACTTTCACAGTGAACTCCCTATGCATGTTTCTGCAATGCACAGTGTTCTACACCACTATAGAGGCTCTCAGCAGCCAAATAGCTGTTTGTTTTTTTTTTATGCGATTCATCACAAATAAATTCGGATCAAATCTTTTTGGGAAATTCAGCGAACCCTCTGAATTGAAGGTTTGAGAAATTCGCTCATCTCTAGTGGTCAGCAACAATGGGTGCAATATTGTGGCAGTCCTAGACCTGGGGGAAATAACACAAGCTCTCTGCAAGGCTAACTTCATCAACCTAGTCATGCAATGCTTTTTAAATAAGAACACTGACTTGCGCAAGGTGCTGGCAATGTGTCAGAGACTGTCCTCACATTTCAGCCATTCATATGTAGCGAGGAACGCTCTCCTGGACTTGCAAAGACAGAACAGCCTTCTGCAACACCGCTTATTCCTCTATGTTCAAACTCACTGGAATTCAAATTTGCACATGCTCAAGTGTCTGCACAAGCGGCGCAAAGCCGTGAAGGATTTTGTTATGTACTAGACCGCCTCAGCAACAAGGAGCATCTGTTACTTCGAGTTCAGGCAGTGGCAGCTCATCTGAGACACCTTTTAGGTGCTTGAAGCCCTTCCAATAAGCTACAAAATTCGTCAAGCAGGGACAAATGAACAATGTCATCCCCCTCATATTTATCTTAGAACAGACAATGACACTTATACAGCAGGGGAAGATGGCAGAAGAAGAACAGCTAACACATCTTACTGTCTACCCTGTGGCTGTTGGGGACCTACAAGGAGAATCGGCTATGGAGGAGGAAGAAAAAGATGGGGATGAAGAGCTGCCACTGCAAGAGGTTAAGGAGGTTAAGTGGAGAAGCAAGATGACAATGACTATGATGGCAATGGCACCCTATCATGGCTCCTCAAGCACGCTGGCCAGAATGGCAAGCTGTATACTCACTTTCTTACGCAGTGGCACCCGTATAGTTGACATCAAGCAGTCTTATGATTACTGGATATCCAGTCATTTTCAGACCCTTGCTATGAAAGCAACATGGGGGAGAACCAGGAAACACTATGTATGCAGTGGGCAGCAGCTTTCGGCGAGCAGACGCCTGTGTCAGAAAGGGAGGCCCCACTACACCCCCTTCCCAACAGTCACCCCACTCCAGCTACCATGAGCAGCCGAACCTGCAGCAGCCAGTTCAGTCTCCTCAATATGATAGAGCAATTTTTCTGGGTGCCACAGTAGGCTGAGGCCAGTCAGCAAGCCGAGAGCTCCTGCCTCCACACCCAAGTTCAGGCCTACCTGCACTCTGGCCAGTCTCTGGTGCATGCTCTGTTCCCTGACCCCATGGATTTCTGGGCAGGCAGACTGGAACAGTGGCCCAAATTGGCACAGCCTCCAATGTAATCTCGGAGAGGATTTTCAGCACTGCAGGGTGCGTGGTGACACCCAGACGGACCAAGTTCTCCTCTGCCAGTGTCCAAAAAAATCACTTTTGTCATAATGAACCAAAACAGGATTTGGGAGGATTTTCACGGTTCTCCAGCTGAGGTTGAGTAATAGATCTGGCCTTGCTTTCTGCCTGCCATCCTGTCTCCATAATGCCACTTCTTGCGGCTTGCCTACTTGCGGCTTGCCTACCATCATGTTCTGTTCAACTGTTGCCGCCATCATGCCACTGTTGCAGCCTACCGACCATCATGTTTTGTACAGCTGATGCTGCCTCCATCATGCCACCTTCGTGCCACTGCTGCTGCCTGCCTACCTTCCTACCTCATCTTCTGTAAGGCTGCTGCTGATTCCATCAAGCGGCTGCTTGTCTGCCAACATGTACCATAAGCTGATAATCCTCTATTGCCACCACTACTAACACAAAGCATCTGCCACTAGTACCACTTCCACTACTACTACTACTACTGCAACTACCCATAGACAGCCGACCTACTACCTTGAATGTTCCATGCTATACTGCTTCTGCTACTACTGCGGCCACATGTCTCCAATATTTCACCCTTTCTACTCCTGCACTGCTGCTGCAAATAAAAGGAATCATTTTTATAGGCTTGTTTGCAACATTCCTCTTTTTGTTCTGATAATTAACAATTGTACGTGTCATATGATCAGGCATTCTGACCCTGTCAAGGCATCATTTTTGGATTTGGAAGAAAAGGAGGTGGATCCAGCGAGTAAAATCATACCTTTTTTTTTTAAAACTGTTCCATTAAAAGCCGCATACACATCATGGTCTGGTCTCACATGTTTCAGCCATAACAATGGTCTTACTCATAGACATAAATGTCTATATATTCCATGCCTGTATTTTATTCAAATTGTCAGCTGTTATCAGTAATCCATGATTACAACAAATTACAAAAGTATATCCGGTGTAGCAGGCAGACATGGGGAGTGGCATTGCGATTTACTTTTAATAGTAGGAAATTACAAGGAGAAAACTCAAGTAGAATTGAATATATATAAATAATCCTTACCATGTCAGCATAGCTATTAGCCTGAATAAAGTAAAATATTCTACTGTTAGTAATATGGTATATGTTTCAGGCTTCAGAAAAGATTAGTGTGCATATGCCAACAGAAGTTACTAAACATATTCCATTTGGTGACCTCCCGGAAAGAAGCATGGAGAAGCCTGATTTTTGTCCCTTTAGGTGTGAAAACCAGGAGTGGGTTGAAGCTTATTTCCCAATTGTGATTAATGTGTAGTAAGTGTACAGCAGTTAGATGTTCGACTATTTATGCTTATTTTATTATGCAAAGTACACCAATAATCAATAAGGCTTCTTTACATCTGAATTGTACTAACTTTACTCTTGTAATATTTTATTTTTACAGACGTCAAATTGATGTGGCCATTAAGATTTTGAAGATACAAAATGACAATGATAAGTCTGTGAAAGATGAGATGATGAAGGAAGCAGAGATCATGCATCAACTAGACAATCCATACATTGTTAGAATGATTGGGGTGTGTAAGGCAGAAAGCCTCATGCTGGTCATGGAAATGGCATCTGCAGGACCGCTGAACAAATTCCTTTTAGCAAAAAAGTGAGTGTTAAAAAACTTATATTAGATATTATTAAAGGGGTTGTTCGAGGACAAAATTTAGCCAAGGTTTTTTTTTTCCCTCTGGATCAACTTGCAGGATAACAGGCTGAACTGGATAGGCAGATGTCTTTTTTAAGCCTTATAAACTAGGTTACTATGTTACACTCCTTTACACGGCACGGGAGACTAATTTCCCCTCTCCTCTAATGGCTCTAGTTCTTGCCCGTGTTATGTCTGCTATTATTGTGGCATATGGGATGGTGGGTTCTGGCATTTGGTTCATAAATGCTATAATGCCTTAACTTGTTTGTCTGCACTGTCTGTGTCGAGCCCTTGAGTGCATCTGGCTTAATTTCAAATACTTGTAGTTAAGGGTTAGGCTGTTGTGCTACCTCATAATGGGATGGTCTCCCACTTCCACTGCATTTTCCCAGCCCTCTCAGTAGTTCTGTTATGCACAATGGGGGAGATTTATCAAACTAGTGTAAAGTAGAACTGGCTTGGTTACCCATAGGAACCAATCAGATTGCACCTTACATTTTTCACAGCTCCTTTGAAAATGAAAGGAGTCCCCTACCTTCAGTTGCAGGTCCTTGAGTGTTCTGTTCCTAATTGTTGGACAACCAGGGCATGCATCTCTAGTACCTTCTAACAGTGCCTCTCCATCCAGCTCTGCAGTGGCCACTCTTCGCTTTTAGTGCATGCTGGGCTCATCACGTGGAAGGGACACTGTACATTCCTTCTAATCATTTGCATGAAGGAAAAATACCCTTTGGCAGAGTGCACTGTATTATTTTACACCCATACTAGCTTATCAATGTAGTCTCACCATCTTTTTTTTTTTTTTTTTTTGTGATCCTCTAGAGTTCTTACCCACTGCAAAAATGTCCATTTTAGGCACACAAGTGCTCTTCTGCTTCTTCTGCTAGGGGTGATAAGGAGTAATATTTGGTAGAGCTGGTAGAAATACAATCATCTTACCTTCAAATTAGGTTATTTGGCACAAGTCTATCTCAGCGGCACACCCATAAGGCAAGATGAAGTGCTTTCGCAAAGCTTGTGTGAGTCAGCTGTCTAGTCTTCTGGGAGGACTCTTAACATAGTAACATATAGGGTCATTTACTAACAGATCTATTCCACTTTTTGGCGTATATAACCTTTGCACTGCAATCTGCAACTTTTTCCGCTCACGTCAGGTCTAAACTAGTGAGCCTGGAGGGAGCGGGCCAGAAGGCCTGTCTCATTTATCATTTTCTATGTCTGTTTTAGGCATAGAAAATGGTCTAAATCTACGCCATCTACGTCAGCGCATCCACCACCAGTTAAAAGGGTATTAATAAATGACCCCACAAAATATTCTGTTTTTCAAAACCTCACGTTTCTACATTAATTGCCAGCACAGCACCCTAATAGGATTTTGGTGCAACTTTTTTCCAGTGCATTATATCTGTCAGTGGTGTTAAAACATGTTGCATTATGGCAAAAACATTTTATGGCAATATTGCTATTTATATAATACCACAGATATGAAGTGCAAAGTTCAAAGACATTTCACATCCAATACTGGATTGTTATATTGGTGGTAGGCTGATGCATTATTGCATTGCACTGTGTTTTATAGTACAAAAATTTCCTTTTTGAACCAGTGACATTAACACTGCATTATTTCCAATGTGCAATATGCAGTATGTTTATAGAAGAGAAGGGACATTTAACTGCATAATTAAATCATAGAAAAAACACTTTTACTAGTATTGTTCAATA
The DNA here is from genome assembly GCA_033119425.1 of Bufotes viridis. Classification (NCBI taxonomy): domain Eukaryota; kingdom Metazoa; phylum Chordata; class Amphibia; order Anura; family Bufonidae; genus Bufotes; species Bufotes viridis. The sequence goes on from CM065589.1 coordinate 360,037,771, forward strand.
AGGTCCAGTTCACACTTCAGTTATTTGTTCAGATTTTTCCATCGGTTGTGAGCAAAACCAGTAGTGAAGCCTACTCAGTGAGATGGTATAATGGAAAAATTTCCTCCTGTTCTGTTTTTTGACCTACATCTGGTTTAGGCCTCATGCACACGGCCGTTGTTCGGGTCCGCGTCCGAGCCGCATATTTCGTGGCTCGGCAGCGGACCCATTCACTTCAATGGGGCCGCAAAAGATGTGGACAGCACTCCGTGTGCTGTCCGTATCCGTAGCTCCGTTCCGTGCCCCCGCAAAAAATATATAGCATGTCCTAATCTTGTCCATTTTGCGGACAAGAATAGGCATTTCTATAATGGGCCGCGTTCCGTTCCGCAAATTGCGGAACGGAACGCGGATCAGCCTCCGTGTTTTGCGTATCCACGATTTGCGGACCGCAAAACACCAACGGCCATGTGCATGAGGCCTAAGGCTCACAATAACTGAGGAAAATAACTGACCAAATAACTGAAGTGTGAACTCACCAAACCCGTGACTTTTCATTTAGGTAACTCATGACTTTTCATCTATAGAAAACCCGTGACTTTTAATTTATAAAACCTATGGAAAATGAGCCCACATGCACCCATCTGTGGCCCCAGAACATGGACAGAAGTGGAAGATCGTGTGGCCTATAAGGCTGGTAGTGATGAGCGAAGCGAGCTTCGGATGCTACATCCAAAGTCTCTGATGAGCCGAAGCCAAGTTTGGTTCAAAGTTTTAAAGTGGTTTTACACTTTGAAAATCAACTACTGAAGTTATTCAATGAAGTCTCACATGACTTCGCGAGTAACTGACTTTGGCGCATCAGAGCCCCTACATTTTAATACTGTATGGAGACGGATCTCTGTACAGTATTAATCTGAAGTTTTGAACAACGGGACTTCAGAAGGAGCATACGAAGCTCGCTTCACTCATAACTAAAGGCTGGTTTCACATGAGCGAGTTCTGGAATGTATTGTATAACACTGACATAATACTTTATGTAATAAATTCTTGTGACAATCTTGTCTTCTTGCTTAGTAAATTTTATTAGATGTGCGGCTTAGACGTGATGTTTCGGCCTTATGCGGCCTTTTTCAAACTGAAGCAAAAATACATACAATGAGTATCGTTAATCATGACACAATGTGGTGTCAAATAGTATGGCAAGACATCACGATGAAAGGTGTATATACATAACATTATTTTTAACATAATTTTTAGAGCCCAAAACATTATCCATATAAGTACAATATATTGCATGTATTTTATGCTCATTGCGGCTGCTGATTTCATGTACATTATGGATGACCGTTGCTGAAGATATAGGAAACATAAATACATAATTCCATGGGAGGCAAAATCGATCTTCAATCAGACGAAGCGTGAAGCTATTTTCAGCCATATATTTTTTTTCCAGTAGCCACTTATGTTCTTTATACCTGCCCGTTATTGCCAGTTTCCTTTCCACACTCCTCTCAAAATCATGTACACCTAACTAGCGCCTGTGATTGGTACCAAGTATTTCCGTGGTCTCGCAAGACTACGGACATACTTCTCGCAACTTAGACCCCGGACTGAGGCGTGGAGCACATGCTGGAACACAAGTGTCCGGCGCATGCGCTCTACGCTTCATCAAGATGCGCGTGCTGTCTTCAAAAGACACCGGCTGCCTCTGACTAGGCATGGCGTTTTCCTGCTGTGCTGAGGCACTCGATACCCTTCTGCCATCGCCTATCATCCCCACCTGAACAGCGGCACCAGGTACTATTGAGCACATCTCACTGTAGATAAGACACATCCCAGCTATGTCTGGTTCATATGATTCAGTAGATCGTTTATTATAAGTTACATCTGTTTGTGTTGTTTACCACCTGATTCCCTATACTGGATGCTTTTTTACAGCCTTTTTACAGTCTTTAATCTATAAGTGACCTTTACATTGGGTCTTTCAGTGGCTGCCTATTAATTGTGCACATACTACTTGATAATATCTCATGCATTATTATGAGGTTATGCACTTAACCAATGACACAGGATATCTATATCTGGGATATCCTCCTGCGTTCCCACCTTTGTGGACTTTTCACCTCATGCTGTAGGCTTCCCGATTTGTCCGATTGACGATCGCTTTCGCCTCCCATGGAATTATGTATTTATGTTTCCTATATCTTCAGCAATGGTCATCCATAATGTACATGAAATCAGCTGCAGCAATGAGCATAAAATACATGCGATATATTGTACTTATATGGATAATGTTTTGGGCTCTAAAAATTATGTCAAAAATTATGTTATGTATATACACCTTTCATCGTGATGTCTTGCCATACTATTTGAAACCACACTGTGTCATGATGTATGATTAACGATACTCATTGTATGTATTTTTTGTATTTATGCTTCAGTTTGAAAAAGGCCGCGTATACATGTCTATTTTGCATAAGGTACGAACGAGTCATGTGGGAACCATGCCTGGTTGTTTTTAATGAGCGTGAGATTGCCCTCATTGGCTGTGGACTGCAGGCTGCACTTGTCTGTGACAACACCACCAGCCATGCTAAACACACGTTCAGACAATACACTGGCTGCAGGGTAGGCCAGCACCTCCACGGTGTAAAGGTCAAGCTCAGACTATTTGCCCAATTTGGAGATCCAGAAGTTGAATATGGCAGACCCAGTGGTGTAGCTAGAAATGACTGGGCCCAAATGACTGGGCCCAGAGAATTGTGTACCCACCTGGTCTATGTTGGTGCAGGAACCCATCCTCCAAGCCAGCTGAATATGAGTGGCCTAGTGGCCTTATATAAGTTAAGGGTAAGGCATGTATATAGTTTTTTTTTGTTCATGTAGTTTATCTGACTTATAGTTATTTAAATATGTTTATAAGTAAATATGTAAACAGTTTCTAAATGGGCATTAAGGAGTGGTTTGAGTGAAATGGGGGGTGTAGGGTGGGAGGCTGGTCGGATTAATTTTACTTTGAAAGAAAGAAGGGGTACAGATCCCCCCCAACTATCTCAACGCCAACAAATTTACTGAATATATTTCCAAGTCAGGTATGCAGTGCAGGGGTACTTGTAAACAAATAAGGGGTATGTCCCTAATTTAACGCCCTCCTCATTCTTTTCGGTCAACCAACAAAGTAGCAGACAAATTTATTAACACTTGTTCCCTGTCAGGTATGCCGTGCCCGTGTCATAAACAGAAAAGATTGGTTTAAGTCACACATCTAAGTGACAGATGAATTTATTACACTTTGTTCCATGCCCAATAGGCCCTGGAAGAGTGATAAAGATAAAAGATTGGTTAAGGCCACACCACTTTGAAAGAAATGAGGGGCACAGATCCTCCAACAATCAGTACACCACCTAAGTTACAGAATATATATTGCCAAGTCAGGTATGTAGTGCAGCAAGAACACCACCTCCAAGCCACTTGTGAATGACTGGCCTAACAACCGTTGCAATGTCCACCCACAATCTAATAGATGGATACTGTTTTTTTTTTTAAAAAGATCTCAGATACAGAGCACAGGCCTGAGGGTTACTTTATGGGAAAAAAAATCTTTTGGACTACGATATCCCAGTGGAATTTACTGATTTTGTTTGATTTGCAGTACAAGGCAATAAGATACTTTATAGGGATAAAAAAAAGAGGATTTTTTTCACCCCCAGTGATACAGATGGATTTACTGATTATTTTTCACTAGCAGATTGGCGGTGCAGGCAGTAAAGGCAGTTTATGTTTAAAAAAAAAAAGAGGATTTTTTAACCCCCAGTGACACAGATGGATTTACTGATTATTTTTCACTAGCAGATTGGCGGTGCAGGCAGAATACAGAATTTATTTCAACAAAATATATGATTTCTTCACCCAAAAATGAAACACAAATTACTTAGTGCCAAAAATTACGTGTTTATTCCACCCACAATGTTCCTGTGGAATTTACTGATTTTATTTGATTTGCAGTACAAGGCAATAAGGCACTTTATAGGGGGAAAAAAGAGGATTTTTTTAACCCCAGAGAAACCGATGGATTTACGGATTATTTTTCAGTATCAGATTTGCTGAGCAGGCAGAAAAGGCACTTAATGATAAAAATAATAAAAAAAAATTTCACCCACAGTGAAACAGATGGATTTACAGATTATTTTTTTCATTTCACTATCACAAATGTAGTGCACAGAGCAAATGTACTTTTATCACAAAAAAAATGCCTAGAATCTGATGGATTTATAGAATTAATGACAAAGATATATGCAGCACAGGAGTACTTTTACAGAACAAAATTGTCACCCCCTAGGTCCCTAAAATTACAAACGGAGTAACAGTATTATTTTTGCCTTCCCCAGACAGATATGCAGTGCAGGTGCACTTAAAAATGGGTACATTTTGCCAAATGAAGTAAAAAGACTGGATTCAAATACTGTCCCTCGCACATATGCAGCTGAAACTGCACGTCACGCAAAAAATGGCCACCGACACCAACCACTCACAGTAACAAAACAGTCTTTGTCACTGGCCTTATAAAAAAAAAACACTGCCATTGCACCCACAAGAATAAAAAAGGTTGTAGATTGCTGAGTTAACACAATTCTGATATCAGATGTTATCAGCTAAGCTTGTTTCCTATTCTCTCCCTGAGAGCACCAGCAGCAACCTGTCCCTACACTAAGAGCAGTGGAGTGACGTGCAGCGCTACGTCGCTCCAGCTTATATAGAGGCTGGGTCACATGCTCCACGTAGCCAATCCTAGCCATGCCATTAGTAGGCATGGCTGTGATGGCTTCTAAGGGCAAAGTAGTTAGACGCTTGTTGATTGGCTGCCCAGTAGGTTTTCAACAAGTGCCATAAAATCCGCCAAACAACGAACCCGAACAATTATGAAAATGTTCGGGTGCCAAAAATCCCAAAATTTGGTAAGAACCCGAACTTTACAGTTTGGGTTCGCTCAACTCTACCTATGAGAAGTGCCCATACAGCCCTTATCTGGACTGGTTTGGGCACTGAGTGAACATAGCTACCCATAACGAGGATATGTGTCTGTTATGCTATGGTTCCCAAAGACAGTTATGGGAGTGGAGAAGGAAATACCTATCATAGCCTTAGTCTGACCGGAGGCTAAAGCTGATGCAAGATTAGTGCCTATAATAGAGGAGATGAATGCAGAAATTTTCCGTACACTAGCACAGTGGTGCAGAGAAGTTGGGTAAGACAATTATGCGTAGACTCTCGCCATTTACCCAGCCTGTTTAGCTGCTTATGTGAGAAAGGAAAAGGCGAAGAGAGGGGAGCTCCTCCCGGAACATTTTAATCCCTGCTTTGAAGGTAGTGACCTGACAGCGGATGAAAAGGAGTCTCTAGTAGCAGGCATGATGGAAAGTGGTGATGCTTTCTCATTGGGAGACTGGGATTTGGGGCTAATGCAAGGAGTAGAGCATTGCCTACAGATGAATGATGAGAAGCCTTTCTGAGAGAGTTCCCGAAGGCTAGCTCCTGCAGACATTGAAGATGTCAGGCACACCTAAGAGGACAGTTGGACACTAGAGTTATTATTAGTGATGTCGCGAACATAAAATTTTCCGTTCGCGAACGGCGAATGCGAACATCCGCAAATGTTCGCGAACAGGGGAACCGCCATAGACTTCAATAGGCAGGCGGATTTTAAAACCCACAGGGACTCTTTCTAGCCACAATAGTGATGAAAAAGTTGTTTCAAGGGGACTAACACTTGGACTGTGGCATGCCGGAGGGGGATCCATGGAAAAACTCCCATGGAAAATGACATAGTTGACGCAGAGTTGGGTTTTAATCCATAAAAGGCATAAATCACCTAACAATCCTAAATTTTTTTGAACAACGTGGTTTAAAACATTCAGTGTGTGTATACGATCAGGTAAGATGTTGTATCGATCAGGTAGTGTAAGGGTTATGCCCACTTCACAGACATTGACAGACCAAACTCCCCTTTTAGTGTACCGCAAACAACCGCAAACAGTCCATTTGCACAACCACAAACTCCTTATTTGCACAAGGTTGGATACCAAGCTAGCCATGTCCCAGTGATGTCATTGAAGGTTTCTTCCTCCACCCAGCGACGTACAACACCAAGGGTCCCCGAAAGGTGAATTGAATTGATTTTTCGAACGGGGAGATGGTTAAAAAAACGCTGGCCCGAACCCGAACTCTGGGACACTAAAATAGTAATTTTAAAAAGGGCTAGAGGGCTGCAAAAGGAAGCAAAATGGGGGTAAGAGCAGACAAATGTCCTGCAAACAAATGTGGATAGGGAAATTACTTAAAATAACATAAAATATAAAAAAAAAATAATGATCTTGAACTAGGAGGCAGAGGTCACAGTGGAGTAGGAGGTTGAGGAGGCAGTGGAAATGGCGGTGTAGGTGGAAGAGTTGGTGGAGGAGGAGGAGGTACCCAACACTATTTTTGTTTTTTTATTTTAGAGAGTGCACTTGAGTATAACAATGGCTGGGTGCTGGCGATATACTTGTCTATTCTCTACAAGGTACGGATTAGTCCTGTGCGATACATGTCTGGTTCATTTTAATAAGCGTGATCTTGTCCTCATTGGCTGTGAACAGGCGGCTGCACTTGTCTGTGATAACCCCCCCCCCCGCCATTCTAAACACACGTTCGGACAATATACTGTCCGCAGGGCAGGCCAGCACCTCCAAGGTGTAAAGGGCTAGCTCAGGCCATTGGCCTAATTTGGAGACCCAGAAGTTGAATGGGGCAGACCCATCAGTCAGTACGTGTAGGCATGTGCACATACAGTTGTGTTCAAAATTATTCAACCCCCACTGAACTTGAGTGTTTTGGCCAGTTTGACATTGATTTTGATCATTTCAGTCATCTTGTTTACAATTAAATCAAAGAGGCACTTGTAAGTCAGACAAATATAACATAACATTTATAATGAAATAACCACAAATGTCTTTTCTGTGCTCACATCATTATCAGTTTTATTCAACCCCCAAGTGACATACATCTTAGTACTTAGTACAACATCCTTTTCCAGTTATAACAGCTTTTAAACGTGAAGCATAGCTTGACACAAGTGTCTTGCAGCAATCTACGGGTATCTTCGCCCATTCTTCATGGGCAAAAGCCTCCAGTTCAGTCACATTCTTTGTCTTGCACGCTGCAACTGCTTTCTTTAAGTCCCACCAGAGGTTGTCAATCAGATTTTAGTCTGGTGACTGCAATGGCCTCTTCAAAATGTTCCAGCCTTTAATCTGCAACCATGCTGTAGTGGACTTGGAGGTATGCTTGAGATCATTGTCCTGTTGAAAGGTCCAACTTCTCCCAAGCCTCAGGTTTGTGACAGACTGCATCAATTTTCATCCAATATCTCCTGGTACTGAAGAGAATTCATGGTACCTTGCACACGCTGAAGCTTCCCTGTACCTGTAGAAGCAAAACAGCCCCAAATCATGATTGACCCCCCGCCATGCTTCACAGTAGGCAAGGTGTTCTTTTCTTCATAGACCTTTTTCTTCCTCCTCAAAACATAGCGTTGATCCATGGGCCCAAACAGTTCTAATTTTGTTTCATCAGTCCACAGAACACTATCCCAAAACTTTTGTGGTTTGTCCACATGACTTTTGGCATACTCTTCTTATTCTTTGGAGACAGCAAGGGGGTGCGCCTGGGAGTTCTGGCATGGAGGCCTTCATTACGCAGTGTACGCCTTATTGTGTGAGCTGAAACTTCAGTACCCGCATCTGACAAATCTTTTTTCAGTTCCTCAGCAGTCACACGGGGACTTTTCTCCACTTTGCGCTTCAGGTAGCGCACAGCAGTCGAAGTCAGCATCTTCTTTCTGCCACGATCAGGTAGTTTTTCAACAGTGCCCTTTGCCTTGAATTTGCGAATGATGCTTCCTATGGTGTCTTTTGGTATGTTTAACATCTTTGCAATCTTCTTATAGCCATTGCCCTTTCTGTGAAGAGAAATCACCTCTTCTCTTGTCTTCCTGGACCATTCTCTTGACTTCACCATGTTTGTAAACGCACCAGTAAATGTCTAGAAGGAGCTGAGTATCATAGTCATTTTACATCTGCCTAATTGGTGCTTATTATGCTTGATTGCTGCTCCTTGACATCCACAGGTATTTTCAATACCTGATCGAAAACACTTGAATGAACCTCTGTTCTTAAGATTGGTAGTCTTTAAGGGGTTGAATAATTGTCAATGAAGAAATCACAAAAAAAACATTTAATACTGTATTACAAAAACAATTGATGTCATTTTAGTTGCATTTGGTTCTTTAAAAAGTCCTTGTAAGATTTCATTCTGAACACAATTATAAATGTACACTAAATTCCCTAAAACCCTTTACAGCATTGGGGGTTGAATAATTTTGAACACAACTGTATACTGTGTTACACCATGTTGCTGAAATGCTGCCCCCTGCTAAGACATTCCATATCAGCTGGTGGTGCTGGTTGTTGTGGCGTGCTGACAAAGCTTTTCCACATTTCGGCCATACTAACCCTCCCTTCTGAGATGCTAGCGGTGTCCTAGCTGCGTTTGCGACTTCTTCCTCCTCCTCTGCCTTTGCCTTGTGCTTCCACTGAGCCCACGGTGTCAGGTGGGGATGCCATCATCAGCGTGTCTACCAGCATGCGCTTGTAGTCGCGCATCTTCTGATCACGCTCGATTGGTGGTATTAAGGATGGCACGTTGTCCTTATAGCGGGGATCCAGCAGGGTGGCCACCCAGTAATCAGCACTGGTTAGAATGTGGGTAACTCGGCGGTAGTTGTGTAGGCACTGCAGCATGTAGTCGCTCATGTTTGCCAGCCTGCCCAGAGGTAACATCAAGCTATCCTCTGTGGGAGATGTATCATCTGTGTCCTCTGTATCCCCCCAGTCATGCTCCAGTGATGCCCATGAGCTGCTTTGGGTGCTACCCTGCTGTGAACACAGTAACTCCTCCTCATCTTCCATAACTCTGCCAAACTGCTATCTGCCTGAGGCCCAGCCGCCACTGCATTTTCCCAGTGTGCAGTTAGGGAGATTTAAGGTCCCTGCCCATGCTTACTGGTCCAAGTATCGGTGGCTATGTGGACCTTGCCACAGATGGTGTTGCGCGGTGCACACCTAATTTTGTCCGCCACTTGGTTGTGCAGGGAAGGGATGGCTCGCCTGGAATAGCGGCGGCTGGGAACCACCTACTGTGGGACAGCCACCACCATAAGGTTTTTCAAAAAAATTTACATATAAGGTTCGGACCGCGCGTGTATAAATAGGTGATATAAAACATTTTTTTTTCTCCCTTCAGAAAAGTTTTGAGGTCTGCAGATGTCCTATTCGTGGATATCCTGCAAATTGGTGGAAGAATGCAATAGTGTATATCCGTATGATTATGCCACCCCGTAGTGCACAGATTGTACTTACACGGCACTTTACTGACAACAGGCGTATCAGAGGGAGTACTCCGCAGTTTGTTGGATTCCTCGTGGCGTAGGTCCACGTTCACACGCCGGCACACAGGGCTCAACGGCGGACTTAACAGCAACCAACACCCGGTGGGTCTGCTAGTGTTCCCAACTTCTTTTCATTCAAATAATTCCTGTGGATACAAGTGGCTCCCACCGTAGTGAAGCTCCGATAACTGTTTAAAATTTTTTATTCAGTACATACTTACAAACATGCACTTTAAAATCGCAATGTAAAATCCCAGTGTCTTTTTCCTTTGCCCGACCCAGGTTTCGCTCCTTGAGCTTCGTCAGGGGCACACGTCATCTCTCCCTCCCCCTTCTCTTTTATTCATCAGGTTAGCACCAATCAAGCACCTGACGTGTCATTCAAAACGCCTCCTATTTTATCCTCTTACTTCACTCTACACTTGTATCTCTTTAATGGGAAGCCGCAGATCTCTAAGTCCAAATTCACATGGGGACAGTTATCCTGCCAACTTCTGGGTCTAATTTAAAACTGCCTGCAAATCAAAATCTAAGTTCAGGCCCCCAGGTTGCAGCGTGCTCAATTCATATATCTACCTGCTCTCTTTTTTGTTGATTTTCTCTAAAAAACTACCTCCCCTCCAGTGGTTTTGCACCAATTCTACCCCCACAAAATTTCAGTCCCTCTGGGTTCTTTTGGTGGCATTTTTTATAGTGTGCCGAGACGTAATGGCTTTCAAGCCCTTTCTTGATATTCCTTATATGCTCCTGTATCCGGACCTTAAGGGGTCTGATGGTACGTCCTACATACTGGAGGCCACATGGGCACTCCAATACATATACGACCCCTTTACTATGGCATGTCATCTCTCCCACTATTTCCAGATGTTTTTCTTTCACACCACTATATACTGTGGTGCTATTTTGTACTCTCTCTGTTCTTTTCCTATTTTTGCAGGCAATACAGAAAACACACCAATTGAAACTATTTTTCCTTTTTTTATTTGCCTCCTCAGGTCGGATGGCGCTGTGTACTAATTTATTTTGTAGGTTGGGTGCTCTTTATAGATGACCAGTGGTTGTTCGGGAATTACAGGTCCGAGAACTGGATCATTTTTCAGGATGGACCAGTTCTTTCTGATTGCGTTTTTCAATTCCCCAGAGCATTGTGTGAACTGGGTTATGAACGAGAAACGGAAATCTTTTGTATTTTTCGTTATTTTTGGTTTCTTTTGAGTCTCCTCTCTTTGCTTTATCGTATCAATTATGCATCTCTCCAATTTTTCACTTTCATATCCTTTTTCTAGGAAACGTTCTTTAATTATTTTGCTTTGTTCTTTGAACATTGCTGTGTCATCTGGAAATAGTGGGAGAGATGACATGCCATAGTAAAGGTGTCGTATATGTATTGGAGTGCCCATGTGGCCTCCAGTATGTAGGACGTACCATCAGACCCCTTATAGTCCAGATACAGGAGCATATAAGGAATATCAAGAAAGGGCTTGAAAGCCATTACGTCTCGGCACACTATAAAAAATGCCACCAAAAGAACCCAGAGGGACTGAAATTTATGGGGGTAGAATTGGTGCAAAACTACTGGAGGGGAGGTAGTTTTTTAGAGAAAATCAACAAAAAAGAGAGCAGGTGGATATATGAATTGAGCACGCTGCAACCTGGGGGCCTGAACTTAGATTTTGATTTGCAGGCAGTTTTAAATTAGACCCAGAGGTTGGCAGGATAACTGTCCCCATGTGAATTTGGACTTAGAGATCTGCGGCATCCCATTAAAGAGATACAAGTGTAGGGTGAAGTAAGAGGATAAAATAGGAGGCGTTTTGAATGACACGTCAGGTGCTTGATTGGTGCTAACCTGATGAATAAAAGAGAAGGGGGAGGGAGAGATGACGTGTGCCCCTGATGAAGCTCAAGGAGCGAAACCTGGGGCGGGCAAAGGAAAAAGTCACTGGGATTTTACATTGCGATTTTAAAGTGCATGTTTGTAAGTATGTACTGAATAAAAAAATTTAAACAGTTATCGGAGCTTCACTACGGTGGGAGCCACTTGTATCCACAGGAATTATTTGAACGAAAAGAAGTTGGAAACACTAGCAGACCCACCGGGTGTTGGTTGCAGTTAAGTCCGCCGTTGAGGCCTGTGTGCCGGCATGTGAACGTGGACCTACGCCACGAGGAATCCAACAAACTGCGGAGGACTCCTCTGATACGCCTGTTGTCAGTAAAGTGCCGTGTAAGTACAATCTGTGCACTACGGGGTGGCATAATCATACGGATTTACACTATTGCATTCTTCCACCAATTTGCAGGATATCCACGAATAGGACATCTGCAGACCTCAAAACTTTTCTGAAGGGAGAAAAAAAACTGTTTTATATCACCTATTTATACACGCGCGGTCCGAACCTTATATGTACATTTTCTTGAAAGTGTGATTGATCCCACAACACTCCTCGGACCTGCAGCTGATTTTTGCGGACTGGTGATTAAGTATTTTTTCCCATAAGGTTTTTCAAAGTCTCCAACTTCACCAGATGAAATGACAGCATTTGAAAGGCCAGGAATTTTGAAATGCTGGCATTCAGGGCAAGGGATCGCGGGTGGGTAGGGGGGTACTTCCTCTTTCTCTCCAGTGTTTGGGAGATGGACAGCTGAACACTTCCATGGGACATTGTGGAGATGCTTGGTAACGGTTGTGGTGGCGTTGCTGCCACATCCTCTTTTTGCGGGGTGGCAGGTGCCGCTGTCACTCCAGAGGGAGAGGAAGAGGCCGAAATTTCAGCAGAAGAGAGAGCAGTAGGAGCCTGAGATCTTTCACGGTTTTTGAGGTGTTTACTGCACTGCAGCTCATGCTTTGCTTTTAGATGCCTAGTCATGCAGGTGGTGCTCAGGTTTAGAACATTCATGCCTCGCTTCAGGCTTGCAAACCACTCGCATTTTGTCGACAGCACATTGTCTTAAGAGTTGCCACGCCAGGGAACTCCTTGGAGCTGGCTTTGGTGTGCTCAGTCCCTGGCTGCGGTGGGCAGTCGCAGGCGTATTGGCTAGGGGACAGCCACTTTGCTTTTGCACATGGCTCCTTCTTTTGCTACACGGCTGGGGCTGTGTGACCACCACCTCCAAACTGTACACGTCACTCGCATGACCTTGATTCCATGTTGGGTCTAGGACCTCATCATCCTTCACATCATCTTCCACTCACTCTTTACCCCTGCCCTCCTTGCCAGTCTGCACACAGAAAGCCATAGCAGTTGGCACCTGTGTTTCGTTATTATCAGAGATGTGCTGCGGTGGTCCTTCCATGTCCACATCCTGAAACATAAGTGGTTGGGCATCGGTGCACTCAATCTCTTACACTTCTGGGGCAGGGCTATGTGGACAGTCCACAGAAACCCTGCCAGCAGAGTTATCAAAAAGCATAAGAGACTGCTTCATGACTTGGGGCTCAGACTGCTTGGCTGATTTGCAAGAGGGTGAGGTGAAAGACAGATGCCCATGGGCTGCAGGTGCCAACTCTGCGCTTTTAGCAGTGGACCGGGTGGGAGACGATGTGAAGGAACTGGAGGCACTGTTAGCCACCAAATCTGCTACTGCCTCTACTTGTTCTGGCTTTACCATTCGTAGACCGGTATTTAGGCCTAAACAATAATGCTGAACGTTCTGTCACCTACATGCACCTAAGGAAGGTGTTTCATTTGGGCATGTAGCTGGCACAGATCGACCATGTCCTCTCCCTGCAACAGGAGCTCCACCCACACCAGCAGCACCACGACCAGCGCCACGTTCCTTATTTGATGCTCTCCTCATTTTTTGAGGTCACCCACCAAACTAACAGACAGATTAACTACATTTAATTTCCCTGTCACATATGCAGTGCAGGTGTACCTCACACAAAAATTGGTTAGATGTCACCCACCAATCTAACAGATGGATTAACTAGATTATTTTCACTGCCACATATGCAGTGCAGTGGTACTTCACTCAATAAATGGGTATATGTTGCCCACCTAACTAACAGACGGATTAACTATATTTATTTCCCTGTTAACTATGCAGTACAGGTGTACTTCACACAATAAATAGGTATATGTCGCCCACCTAACTAACAGAAAGATTAACTATATTAATTTCCCTGTCACGTTTGCAGTACAGGTGTACTTCACACAAAAGATATGTATATGTCACCCACCAAAATTACAGACGAATTAACTATTATATTTGTGTGTCAGGGGTACAAAGATGTTACATTGCAACTACAAAAAAAAAAAAAATCGCTGTAGGTCACCCACAGAATTAACAGCCAGATTTCCGGCAAAGTTCGGGTTCGGGTCCGGGTACCAAAAATCATAAAGTTCTGTACAGACCCGAACTTTGCAGTTCGGGTTCGCTCAACACTATTCAGGATATACAAGATATGGGTGTGGGAGGCACTCGACATCTGGGTTGAACAGCGGAAACAATGGGGGTCTTGTGATGAAGGTGTGGGTTGTGCATTTGAAGTAGTATACAACTGTATATAATGATCACACCATATCCGTTGCTATCTAAAATGGTAATTTAATGGCAAAATTATGGAGATGTATATTAAAAAATATATGAAAATAAAAATAAAGAATTGAGGAAATGTAGAAGTCAATCAATATAAAAATCGAAAAATATACATATATATGGATAGCTTCAGTTCGCTTTATTTGTTAGGATAAAGTTCGCATTTACAATGTTCCTTAAAGTCATTGATTTGACATTTATGTCCTGTAGGGGGAGCTAAAGATGGTTATAGCTGAGGCTGATTGCAGGCGGGAGCGATGAATGTGCTAAATTCGCTGGGAGCAAAAATTTGAGTGCACATGTAGCAGGATTGGCTAGCAACGGATATGGTGTGATCATTAGATAGCAACGGATATGGTGTAATCATTATATACAGTTGTATACTAGTTCAAATGCACAACCCACACCTTCATCGCTAGACCCCTATTGTTTCCGCTGTTCAACCCAGATACCGAGCTCCTCCCAAACCCATATCTTGTATTTCTATCTATTTTCCGCGACACAGGGGTGAGTCGCGTGGGAAGAGCACCACACCAGTGCTTCCTATAGGTGTAGCCACTGACCCTCTATACTATTCACGATATATGTTAGCTGTGATGCTATTAAGTATCCCTTGAAACAAGGATGGTTTAACCCTCCTTGTTTTATGGGCTTGTAATAATACTCCAATTTGAGCATAACTCGCTTTCTTCCCCAGAGTAGATCGTTAATGATGGGGCAGGATCACCATCTTCACCAGGGAAATTCTATTGGCTCTAGATAGCGAAAGTTGGAGCCATATTGCAAGTTATGATCTCAATTTAGATATCAATGGAATTAAATTAAGCTGCAAAAAATCTTCAATCTTAGGTGAAATAGTAATACCCAAATATGCCAATGAATCAGAGATCATCAGGTTGCTAGAAAGATCTCAATGGGAGGTTCAATTCTATCTAGAGGCATAAGGATAGTTTTGGACCAATTGATATCAAAACCCGAAACTTCACCGAAAGAGTTGACCACCTGAATGACCTTTGGGAGTACCCTGTTAGTATGTTGTATATAAAATAAGACATCATCAGCATATAAGGAGATATGATCTTCTAATCCCAGTGTTCCAAATCCTTCAATCCTGGGATCCTGTCTAAACCTAGCAGCAAGAGGCTCAATATAAATCTCAAATAGTAATGGGGAGAGTGGACATCCTTGTCGAGTACCTCTCCTCAAAGAAATACACCTTGTCAACATCCTATTAATATTCAGTCTGGCTTTGGGGGATTTGTACAAGAGCCTGACCATATTTATAATATTGCCACCAAATCCCATCTTTCCCAGTACCCTCCAGAGGAATCTCCACTCCACCTGGTCAAAGGCCTTGGAGGCGTCCAATGACAAAATAGAACAAGAAACTCCTTGGGGGGACTGAATATTAGAAAAAGACGATGTAAATTATAACGAGTTTCCTTATTAGGGATAAACCCATTTTGATCAGGAATCAGGATCTATAATAGATGAAACGACTTTAGACAACCTTGTAGTTAGGATCCTTGTGTCGGTTCTGCCAGAAGGCTGTGAAATATGTGGGACACATCATCAGCAAGAAAGGAATCTCTACACACCCAAAGTGGAAGCTGTAGTCCAATGGCCCAAGCCTACCAAGTTGGGGGAGCTCTTTTGTAGGATTCTGTGGTACAAACCAAGATTTTTGCCACAGTATTCGAAGATTGCAAAGCCTCTGACTTTTCTCTCACCCTGGGATATCTTCCCCCAAGAGGGACCATTGATTCCAAGAAGACTGCTAGACAGGCCTACTTCAATGTTAACAAGCTGTTTGGAGAAAGCTTGATGCCTGCTTGCGATGAGGCATTTGTGAAGCTGGAGTCTTGCTTTACACAGGCCTCGGTGTTGGCTTATGCAGACCCTACCAAGCCATATGTGTTGCATATGGATGCTTCCTTTGAGGCGCTCTGAGCTGTCCTGTATCAGGAACATAATGGTTCTCTGCAACGTCTAAGAAATCAGTAGAGGGCTGACTCTCGGTGAGCACAACTACCCAGCACACAAGCTGGAGTTCCTAGCATTGAAGTGGGGGTGCATTTTAAAGTCCATACTGGCAACAAGCCCCTGACCTACATGAGAACCATAGCCAAGCTGGATGCTACGGGACAACAGTGGCTTGCCTTTCTGGTGGTATATGATTTCAGCTTGAAGTACAGTCCAAGATCCACCAACATAGATGCTCACAACCTATCCCCTATGCCCCGACCCATACTATGTGAAGAAGAGGAGGCCTGGATGGAGGTCTTAGTCCCTGAAGTAAAAAGTCATGTGTCACAGAAATCAAATCCCCAAACGTGCCTGTGTCAGATTCTTAGGGGTTTTAGCAGAAGCCCTTCCACTCCTGTTTTGCCAGTTGACTCTCGTAAATGCTAAGTCCCTGCCTCAATTGACCAGAGATCAAAAGGAGAAGGCCCTCTTGTTTCAGGGACATGGTCCAGAAGGCTCTGCATGATGACCATGAACATCTTGGGGTTAAGAAGACAACCGGTCTCGTAGCAGACAGATTCTACTGGCCAAGAATAGAAGCTGACATTGAGGGTTACTACAAGTCGTGTGCACGGTGTATTCTGAGAGAGACTCTACCCAGTCGATCAGCTCCTCTTCTCAACATCACCAGGGCCCACTAGATATAGAAGTCTACAACAACACCTTTCCACATTCAAGGGGATCCCGAACCAGGAAGGATCAACCTTACCCTTCTCAACACGTTGGGCACTCTAGACCCCAAGCTGAAAGGACACTGGAGCCGACACATGAGTCTAGTTAGTTCATGCCATACTTCCTCATGTTTGGAAGGGAAGCTTGACTACCAGTGGATGTTAGTTTTGGATTATCACCTGACCAGCTGGAAAGACCCATCAGAAGTATGTGTCTCAGTTAAAGGAGAAATTGAAGGGTGCTTACAGATTGGCTGACCAAGCTTCTCTTCAATTAGGAAGAGGAAACAAGATCCGGTATGACCGCAGAGTCAGAGAGCAGGTTCTGCAGCCTGGGGAAATAGTCCTTATTCAACAGTTGGGCCTTCACGGAAAGCACAAACTTGCCGATCAGTGACGTTCAGAACCATATGTGGTGGTAGAAAAGCTGCTTGGTGTACACCCTTGGGGGCATTTATTTTATTATTGAATTGTACTTATTTTGAGCTAAACTCATTTTTTCAATTGACCTTTATAAAAAATATGGAATCCTTTTTTTCTGTACATAGCTGAGATTCTGTACGAGCAGCCTATGGATTCTTTGTATTTTCCTTCATCTGGGAAGCAAACGGGCTACTTATCTTTGCTCTCTGACATTATAATGTCTGATAGGAATGTGGCTTAAATCAGTGGTTATGATTAGAGTTGAGCGGGTTTGCCGATCTTCGCCGCAAAGTTTGCGTTCGGTACCCGAACTTGACCCCGAACCCCCATTGAAGTCAATGGGGACCTGAACTTTGGGGCACAAAAAAAGGCTCTAAAAAAGTAATAGAAAGTTCTAGAGGGCTGCAAAAGGAAACAAAATGGGGGTAAGAGCTGGACAATTGCCCTGCAAACAAATGTGGATAGGGAAATTACTTAAAATAACATAAAATACATAAAAATGAAAAATAATAATCTTGAACTAGGAGGAGGAGGTCCATATAAAGTAGGAGGTTGAGGAGGCGGTGGACATGACGGTGTAGGTGGAAGCGGTGGCGGAGGAGGTAGTCGCCAACAACGTTTTTTTGTTTTTTTTGTTTTTTTTTATTTGGGTAGACCCCAAAACATTGGGAAATATAGAAAAGAAAACAAAGAACAAGTGCGCTGGAGTATAACAAAGGTTGGGTGAGGCCGGTATACATGTCTATTATGCACAAGATACGGACAAGTCCTGTGCGATCCATGCCTGGTTCATTTTAATAAATGTGAGCTTGTCCACATTGGCTGTGGACAGGCGGCTGCGCTTGTCTGTGATAACGTCCCCTGCCTTGCTAAACACACGTTCAGACAATACACTGGCTGCAGGGCTGGCCAGCACCTCCAAGGCGTAAAGGGCAAGCCGCCCAATTTGGAGACCCAGAAGTTGAATGGGGCAGACACATCAGACCCATCAGTCAGTACGTGTAGGCGTGTGCACATATACTGTTCCACCATGTTGCTGAAATGCTGCCTCCTGCTAAAACGTTCCATATCAGCTGGTGGTGCCAGTTGTTGTGGGGTGGTGACAAAGCTTTTCCACATTTCGGACATGCTAACCCCGCCTTCTGAGGTGCTGGAGGTGCCCCAGCTGCGTTGTCGACTTCTTCCTCCTCCTCTGCCTTTGTCTTGTGCCTCCACTAAGGCCCGGTGTCAGGTGGGAATGCCATCAGCAGCGCGTATACCAGCGTGCACTTGTAGTTGCGCATCTTCCGATCACGCTCCAGTGAGGGAATTAAGGACGGCAACTTGTCCTTGTAACAGGGATCCAGCAGGGTGGCCACCCAGTAATCAACACTGGTTAGAATGTGGGCAACTCGGCAGTCGTTGCGCAGGCACTTAAGCTTGTAGTTGCTCAAGTGTGCCAGGCTGCCCATAGGCAAAGACAAGCTGTCCTCTATGGGAGTCGTATCGTCTGTGTCCTCCGTATCCACCAAGCCACGCTGCAGTGATGGCCTGAGCTGCTTTGGGTGCCACCCTTCTGTGAACACGGTTCCTCCTTTTCCTCCCCCTCCTCGTCCTTATCCTCCAGAACTGTGCCCTGGCTGGACAATTGTGTACCTGGCCTATGTTGGTGCAGGAACCCACCCTCCGAGCCACTTGTGAATGACTGGCCTGATAACCGTGGAAATGATCCCTCTTCCTCCTCCTCTTCTTCCTGTGCCACATCCTTTTCCATCATCCCCTGAAGTGTTTTTTCAAGTAGACATAGAAGTTGGATAGCAATGCTGATCACGGCGTCATCGGCACTGGCCATGTCACTATTGCCTGCTGCTGATGGCAGTCTCTCCAGCATGTGCAAGGTGGAGTTCCACCTTTTGGGCACGTCGCATATGAGGCGGTGAGCTGGAAGGCCGAAGTTACACTGCGGAGCAGACAGGCAAGCAGCCTCAGGATGAGAACGCCGAAAGCTCGCACAGACGGCCTGCACTTTCTGCAGCATCTCTGAATAGTTTTTCAATAATTTATGCACCACCAAATTCACATGCGCCAGGCAAGGGATGTGCGTCAAACCGACTAGGCCCAGAGCTGCTACGAGATATTGGTGGTTATGTGGACCTTGCCACAGATGGCGTTGCGCAGTGCACACCTGATTTTGTCCGCCACTTGGTTGTGCAGGGAAGGGATGGCTCGCCTGGAAATGTAGTGGCAGCTGGGAACCACGTACTGTGGGACAGCCACCACCATAAGGTTTTTAAAAGTGTCCGTCTCCACCAGACGGCATTTCGAAGGCCTGAAATTTTGAAATGCTGGCCTTCAGGGCCAGGGATCGTGGGTGGGTAAGGGGGTACTTCCTCTTTCTCTCCAGTGTTTGGGAGATGGACAGCTGAATTCTCCCATTGGACATTGTGATGCTTGGTGACATTGACGGACGTGGTGGCCTTGCTGCTACATCCTCTGTTTGCTGGGTGGCAAGTTCCACTGTCACTCCAGACAGTAAGAAAGAAGCCGAGACTGCAGCAGAAGAGAGAGCAGGAGGAGCCTGAGAGCTTTCTTGGTTTTGAAGTGTTTACTCCACTGCAGCTCGTGCTTTTAGGTGCCTGATAATGCAGGTTGTGCTCAGATTTCGAACGTTTATGCCTCGCTTCAGGCTCTAATTGCATAGTGTGCAAACCACTCATGTCTTGTCATCAGCACATTGTCTGAAGAACTGCCACACCAGGGAACTCCTTGGAGCTGGCTTTGGTGTGCTCGGTCCCTCGGTGCGGTGGCGTACAGGCGTACTGTCTAGGAGACTGCCGCTCTGCTTTTGCACCCTGCTCTCTCTTTTGCTGTGCTGGTGGCTCTGTACAACCACCACCTCTTCCTCCGAACTGCACACGTTACTCGCATGACCTTGATTCCATGTAGGGTCTAGGACCTCATCATCCTCCACATCATCTTCCACCCACTCTTCACCCCTGTCCTCCTTGTCAGTCTGCACACTGCAGAAAGGTGCAGCAGTTGGCACCTGTGTTTGTCATCATTAGAGATGTGCTGCGGTTTTCCTCCCATGTCCACATCCTGAAACATAAGTGGTTGGGCATCAGTGCACTCAATCTCTTCCACTTCTGGGGCAGGGCTATGTGGATGGCCCACAGAAACCCTGCCAGCAGAGTCATCAAAAAGCATAAGAGACTGCTTCATGACTTTGGGCTCAGACTGCTTGGCTGATTTGCAAGAGGGTGAGGTGAAAGACAGATGCCCATGGGCTGCAGGCGCCAACTCTGAGCTTTCAGCAGGGGACCGGGTGGGAGACAACGTGAAGGAACTGAAGTCACTGTCAGCCACCCAATCTACTATCGCCTATACTTTTTATGGCCTCACCATTCGTAGAGCGGCATTCAGGCCTACACAATAACGCTGAACGTTCTGTCGCCTACGTGCACCTGAGGAAGGTGTTTCATTTGGGTGTGTAGCTGGTACAGATCGACCACATCCTCTTCCTGCAACAGGAGCTCCACCACCCCCAGCAGCACCACGACCAGGGCCACGTCCCTTATTAAATGCTCTCCTCATTCTTTGCGTTCACCCACCAAACTAACAGACGAATTTACAAAATTTATTTCCCAGTCAGGTATGCAGTGCAGGGGCAGATTGAAAGAAAAAAGGGGTACAGATCACCCAACAATCTAAACTCCGCTGAATTTACAGAATATATTTCCTAGTTAGGTATGCAGTGCAGGGGTAGTTTGAAAGAAAAAAGGGAAACAGATCACCCAGCCAATCTAAACTCTGGGAAATATATTCTGTAAATTCGGCAGAGTTTAGATTACTGGCTGGGTGATCTGTTCCCCTTTTTTCTTTCAAACTACCCCTGCACTGCATACCTGACTGGGAAATATATTCTGTAAATTCGGCAGTCAGGTATGCAGTGCAGTGGTAGTGTGAAAGAAAAATGGGTTACAGATCACCTTACAATCTAAAATCCGCCGAATTTACAGAATATATTTCCCTGTCAGGTATGCAGTGCAGGAACACACCCTCTAAGGCACTTGTGAATGACTGGCCTGATAACCGTGGAAATGTCCAGCTACAATCTAAGAGCTGGATTTACTGATTATATTTCACTTTCAGAAATGGAGTGCAGGTCGAAAAGGTACTTTATGGAAAAAAAGTGATTTTTTTTTTTCACCCACAATGTCACAGTTGTATTTACTAATGATATTTCACTCTCAGAAATGCAGTGAAGGCCGTAAACATACTTTTTAGCAAAAAAAATTAATTTGTCCCCCCAGAATCTAACAGATGGATTTACTGAACTGATTACACTGTCACATATGCAGCACAGGGGCACTTTACAGAAAAAAAAATGTGAATATGTCACCCCCCTGAGTCCCTGAACAGATTACCTATATTATTTTCCCTTCCCCTGGCACATATGCAGTGCAGGTGCACTTAAAAAATGGGCATATGTCGCCCACTGAACTACAAGAACAGGATTAAATGATTGTCCCTGGCACATATGCAGGTGCAAGTGCACTGCACTTGCACAAAATGGCCGCCGACGCCCGCCTAACAGACACATTAAAACTTATTTTTCTGTGTTACTGGGCAGGGTACAAAAATGTTGCATTGCACCCACAAAAAAAAAAAAAAAATCGCTGTAGATCACAGACTTAACACTAAGCTCTGATATCAGATTCATTCCTAATTTCTCCCTCACAGCAGCAGCATCCTATCCCTACACCAGTAGGACATGCATGCACTACTTGGCTCACAAAGGGCCAGCACTTTCCCAGAGTATTTGACACCTTCCCCTATAGGAGTGAGCCTGAGCAATAAGTGTATCTAGCGTGATAGTCCCTGCAAAGATGATGTGTTTTGTTTGTCTTCACATATACTGAACTCTGCCCAATACCTGACTCTGGCCCTTAGCTGCCTGCCCTGCCCTCAGACTAGTTTCTAGGATTCACACAAACTCTGCCTGCCATAACCTCATACCCGTTCAACAGATTTGTAAAAAATCTACCTGCCCTGACCTCAAACTATTTCTGACTGAGTTTTGCCTGAACCTCTGTGCTCTGCACCACTGTGGATCAGCTGTCAACAACACTAGGACATCCTCCAAGAGATAGTGGCCAAGTGGGTCTCTTCAGCAAAGTTCAGATCCCTGTATAGGGGTTAAAGGGTGAATACCAGGGGACTGCCTGGAAAACATTGTTAGCTTTAGCCCAAAAAAAATCGGCTTGGTTGACAGAGTGGTTCCTCATCAACTGATCATTACAACTTCTAGCAAAATTGCACAACTTTTCTCCTATCTTACTGCAGTGCTCAGATGTAACCTGTGTCCCTAGCAGCCAATTCCTTTCGGTCTTGCAGAGGTCTCTGGTGAGGAACCTATGTGTAGTCTTGGCTTCCTACCAAATAAAGTGGTTAAAGAAGACTGGTAGCAGTTTCTGACTTTGCTTGCCATGGTTTAGGAGTGTGACCATTTGCTTACTTAATCACAGATCCAAAATATAATATGGAACAGATTCATAATCTTGTTAATCAAATGCAGGGCTTGACACAGTTGGTTCAAAATCTTGCAGACAGGTTTCAACATCAGGAGGTTGCATTTATCCAAAGTACTGCTGCAGTGACTACTCCTATGAACTTGTATATTCCAGTGGAACCAAAGGTAAATCTTCCACACATGTTTTCTAGAGATAGTTCAGAAATAGTTTGTGATATCTTATTGGAATAAACTTGTGAGGAACAAGAAAAAAAGTGCAAAGAAAGCAATAAAGGACAAAAAGAAAGCATTTAAATCGCTAAAACAGGAGGGTTGTGAAGAAGCATTGAACAACTATAAGGAAAAAAATTAAATATGTAAAGGACAAATAAAAGTGACCAAACTGGAGACAGAGAGATTCATTGCCAAAGAGAGTAAAACTAACCCTAAAATGTTCTTCAATTATAAAAAAGGTAAAAAGTATAAATCTGAAGTTGTCGGAGCTTTACAGAATGATGAGGGGGGAATTGCAGAGAGCGATGAGGAGAAAGCAAGGCTATAAAAAAAATTTTCTCCATTGTCTTTACTGAGTGTCAGATGAAATGCAGAATGTACAATAAATTTCCCATTAAAAGTGGCCTGTCTGACCCAGGAATAAGTGTAGCAGATTAAAATAGACAAATTAAAATAGAGAATTAAGTAATGTCATAGTTAGACCCTTATTTCCGATTAGTAAATGTGGTGCCAGTATTCAAAAAGGGGTCAAAAACAGAGTTTGGAAACTATAGGCTGTTAAGTTTAACATCTGTAATGGGTAAACTGTTTGAAGGTTTTTTAAGAGATGCTATCTTGGAGTACCTCAATGAAAATAAGCAAATAGCACTGTATCAGCATGAATTTATGAGGGATCGGTCATGTCAAACTAATTTAATCAGTTCTAGACTTGAGTCAATGGATGTCATATATCGTGACTTCTCCAAAGCATTTGATACTATGTCACATACAGGTAAGTATATAAAGTGAGATTGCTTGGACTAGGAGAAAATGTATGTATGTGGGTAAGTAACAGGCTGGTTATTAATGGTACACACCGAGATTGGGTCACCGACACTAGTGGGGTACTACAGGGGTCAGTATTGGGCCCTATTCTCTTCTATATTTTTATTAATGAACGTGTGAATGAGCCCTAAATGGTAAAACACTGGGTAACACTGACATGGAAAAGAGGCATAGATGCCCATGATGAGAACATAGTCCTGCCACTTTTCAAATTACTAGTCAGACCTCACATGGAGTAATGTGTACAGTTCTGGGATCCTGTGAACAAGACAGACAGAGCAGAACTGGACAGAGTTCAGAGGAGGGCAACTAAAGTATTAACTGGAATGGGGGGACTACAGTACCCAGAAAGATTATCTAAATTATGGCTAGGCCTTTTTAGCACGAACGTGTCCCCATGGCCGTATTGCGGACCGCATATGGCAGGTCCGCAATACACGAGGCACCGGCCGTGTGCATTCTGCATCGTTCACTTTAATGGGTCCGCAAATCCGGAGATACGGTGAGGAGCGGAACCACAGAACGGAAGCACTACGGAGTGCTTTTGTGGGGTTCTGTTCTGTTCTTCTGTTCCGCAAAAAGATAGAGCAAATTATATCTTTTTACGGAACGGACGGATCGCGGACCCCATTCAAGTGAATGGGTCCATGATCCGTACGCAGCTGGCCCACGGTTGGTGCCTGTGCATTTTACTGTCTGCAGCATGCCGGCCAGCCAGCACACGTTTGACGCCTAAGGGGAAATCTAATAACCATGTATAAATATTAGGGGTCAGTACAGAGATCTCTCCCATCATCTATTTATACCTAGGACTGTAACTGTGATGAGGGGACATCCTCTGCATCTAAAGAAAAGGTTTGTACACAAACATAGAAGGGCATTCTTTACTGTAAGAGCAGTGACTATGGAACTCTCTTCCTGAGGAGGTGGTGATGGTGAATTCACTAAAAGAGTTCAAGAGGGGCCTGGATTTATTTCTGGATGTAATAATGTTACTTGTTAAAGTTATTAGATTTCTGGAGAGGTCGTTGATCCAGGGAGTTATTGTGATTGCCTGATTGGAGTCGGGAAGGAATTTTT
This sequence comes from Bufotes viridis, assembly GCA_033119425.1. Classification (NCBI taxonomy): domain Eukaryota; kingdom Metazoa; phylum Chordata; class Amphibia; order Anura; family Bufonidae; genus Bufotes; species Bufotes viridis. Next base: position 360,062,528 of record CM065589.1, read on the forward strand.
TCCACTAAAATGAGGAAACTTGGCTTCTATCTTACAGTTTTTTTTTTTTTTTGCCTTCCTCTGGATCAACTTGCAGTATAACAGGCTGAACTGGATGGACAGATGTCCTTTTTTAGCCTTACAAATTATGTTACTATGTTACTTATTTGCTGGGAAAGTTGCAAGTTAGGCTGAGTTCACACTTCAATTATTTGGTCAGTAATTTTCATCAGTTATTGTGAGCCAAAACTAGGTGTGGGTCAAAAATACAGAGTAGGTGCAGAGCTTTCCATTATACCTTAGCTCTGAGTAGGCTTCACTACAGGTGTTGGCTCACAATAATTGATGGAAATAACTGATCAAATAACTGAAGTGTGAACTCTTCTACCTAAGACCTCATCCATCAGGTACTGCGCAGCAACGAGTTGGGCTCGTAGATCTACAAGCCTGGGCCTTCTTCTTGAATCTTTTTTTTTTTTTTTTATTCTTTTTTATTGAGAGCAGATCAGCAAAATGACAAGAACAAGGGTCATGTACATACAGACCATACAACAATGAATCTTCTACGTTCCCACAACAAGAACATAAGAATCGGTGCAGCATTAAAAGGATCATGAGCCTCAAAACATGCACTTCTGACTGCATTTTTAAATAAAACAGTGAACAAGAACTGGGGAAGGGAAAAGGATGAGCAGGGCTACACTGCTAGATGACCCATGGTGTTGCACAAAAAGGATTTAAGGTACCAGGAGGTATACTGAAAGGGTTTGACTAGCTCCATAATATCCGTTGGGCTAAAGTGGGCAAAGATGAAGGTTCGCCATTGACTGAAAATGTATGAAGCCGAGCACTCCTTGTGTCTTACTGCCTCCACTCTTTCAAAACCCATCAGCACCTTCAACTCAGAAATCACAACAGAAATGTCTGGCATGGTATCTATGAGCCAGCGTTGCAGCAAAACTCTCTTGGCTATCAGCAATATAGAATGTAAAATGATCGGGATCTTAGCCGGACGGCCAGACTGTCCCTCATCAAGACGTATATAATGAAATATCAGAGTCTGGGGCTCCATAGGCAAATCTAAAAGCCAATGTTGTTTGATATAAGCGACCACGGTGATCCAAAAGTTAGCAACCTTGGTACATGTCCATATACCATGCCAGAAGTCAGTTGCCACAGTTCTGCAGTTGGGACAATGAGTGATGCGATCTGGAAAATGAGGAGAGGCTGGAAAATTAAAACCAAATATTGCGTGGTGCATCATTTTAAAGTATGTTTCACACCACGTTTCGTTTATCACCCACCCCAGCCCTCCAGGATTTTTTCCCCGATCTCATCATCCATGGTGATGCGTTCCCATTTCTTAAACAGAGTGGATGGCTTGTCCTTCGTGAAGTTACCTGAGAGTGCCCTATATAGCCCTGAGAGAGATACTGTTTGAGGAGAGAAACTAAGAATAAGTCAAAGGAGTTCTTAGTCGCCTCCTTTGACAAGTCTCGTAACCTGTGTGTACAGAAACCCAGAGTCTGCATAATCAGCAGGAAATGGGAATCAGGCAGAGCGTATTTTTCCTTCATTTGCTTTGGGGTCAGCCATCGTTTCTCCTCTCGGTGCATTAGATGTACCGCTCTGACCAACCCCCTAGACACCCATAGCTCAGAGAGGCCTGTGTGATTCCCCTGGGGGAACTCAGGATGTTCCCCCAGTGGCATCCACTTAGATATTGAATGAAGCAGGCCAAATGTTTTCCTAATCGCCTTCCAAGCTGCCACTGTATCCCTTAATAAAAGTGAGTTTTTGATATCCTTTGGAAGCGAGGCCAGGTTGGAGTGGAGGCATAACACTAGATTCCACGGGGTCACTAGGTTTTGTTCCAGCTCTCTATTTGAAGAGTGGTCGGTATTGTGTACCCAATCCGAGATATGTCTCAGAAGGCAAGATAGATTGTATCCCTCTGGTTTCCATAACATAAGCTTTGAGAGAGAGATACGAGGTCACCGTCCAGACCACAAGAAGGTGGTAAATGCCCTGTTTAAAGCAGTGACATCAGCATGTTTCAGTAGAATCGGGAGCGTTTGGAGAGGGTAAAGTAATTTAGAGAAGCTCATCATTTTAATGAGCTGACATCTGCCGAGGAGAGACAAGGGAAGCGAATGCCATCTCTGAAGTTCTGATATTATATTCGCTATGAGGGGTGGGTAGTTTAGCTGATACAGCGACCCAGGGAGCTTACCGATCTTTACCCCCAAGTAGGTGATGTGTTGCTTAACAGTCGCGAGGGAGAAACCAGAGGAAGTCCAAAGGTGAGGGGGATTCATGGTGTGTAACTCCAGGACCTCGCTTTTGAAAGAATTAATTTTATATCCCGAAAAAGACCCAAAACGGCGAAGGAGATCCATCAAGGGGCCTAGATGTCGCTGGGGATTAGCCTTAAAGAGCAGTAGGTCATCTGCATATAAAGCCATTTTGACCTCTTTCCTACCTACAGTGATTCCCGAGTATAGCTCAGAGTCCTCTAAAAATCTAGCCAGAGGTTCAATGGCCAGGTCAAAAAGGAGAGGGGAGAGTGGGCACCCCTGCCTGGTTCCTCTCTGAAGGGTAAAAATGGGGGATAGAAACCCTACCGTATGAATGCGTGCCGCGGGGCTGGTATACAGTCCCTGCAAAAAGATGCGGATACCCAAAGATCTTGAATTTATCCAACACCACCCCCAGCCAGTCCCACCTCAGCGAATCAAAAGCTTTTTCCGCATCCAAAACCAAAATAGGGGCCGTGTCCGGCTGAACCCAATCCAAGGTTGCCAGCACTTTTCTAATGTTTGCTACCCCTGACTGTCCCTTTATGAAACCGACTTGCAAGGGGCCTATCAGGGCGGTGTGGGGAGTCGCTCTGTTAGATAGTGGTGCGGGTGCAGTACAGAGGCAAAACAAGGAGTCCAGAACGTGCAATAAACAGTGTTTTATTCACACTGACACAAAACAAACGATAAACAGTCTCTTGGTGTTAATTCACACACACATCAGAAGTCATGAGGCAAAACAAAAAGAGTCCAAAGCAGGATCCAATCACCTGTGAGGTTTAAGGTGCGGGTTCGCACCTGGCTGTCAGCCGAGCCGCAGGACAAACCACCTTCAGGCTTCCAGGAAAAACCCCACTTTGCTGAGCTCCTTCCTCCAGGTCAGAGAGCTCCACCGCACTGTTAGCAGCTCCAGGACAATCACAGCCACACCTGCTGGTGCTGGCTGTGTTTTAAAGGCCCGGGAAAAACCGGCCTGGACCGTGGGGAATAGGCACCCACCCAACTCTTTGCCTACTCCCAGTAAGAGCCGGCCCGGATTGGCTTTGCAGCCAAACTAAATACAAATGTGTCAAGCAGCACTAGCTGCTGCTGACACCCAAGAAAACCCGGCTCTTACCTCACCGAGGCCAGGAACCTCGGTGACACGTACCTCCCGTCGACCACGGTACCTTGCACCCTCTTACACCCCCCCCTTTGTTCAACCCTGAGGGGGTGAACACATGTGAGGCAGTGGACGCGGGACAGGGCATCTGCGTTACCCTGCAAGCGGCCTGCCCTGTGTTCTACAGAGAACTTGAAGTTCTGCAGGGATAGGAACCACCTGGTGACCCGAGCATTCCTCTCCTTGGCCTGGCTCATCCACTTGAGAGGGGAATGGTCGGTCACCAGACCGAACCTCCTCCCTAACAGGTAGTAGCGAAGAGACTCGAGTGCCCACTTGATAGCCAGGCACTCCCTCTCCACTATACTATACCTGAACTCGGCGGTACTGAGCTTACGGCTCAGGAAGACAACGGGATGTTCTTCCCCGTTGACCTCCTGAGACAGTACAGCACCGAGGCCTACCTCCAAGGCGTCGGTCTGTACGACGAACTCCCTGTTGAAGTCGGGTGTCACCAAAACCGGGGACCCACACAGGGCCGACTTCAACGCGGAGAAAGCCTCCTCCGCCTTCTCACTCCAGCTAACCTTCCCAGACTTTCGCCCCTTCAACAGGTCTGTCAACGGCGCTGCTATTGTGGCAAAGTGGGGCACAAACCGCATGTAGTACCCTACCATTCCCAGGAAGGACTTTACCTGCCTGGTGGTGACCGGTCGGGGCCAGTTACGTATGGCTTCTACCTTAGTTACCTGCGGCTTGATGACTCCCCGCCCAATAACATATCCCAGATATTTGGTCTCTTCCAAACCAATCGCACACTTCTTTGGATTGGCGGTTAGTCCAGCTTTCCTCAGGGCATCCACTACCGCCTGCACTTTGGGCAAATGGCTTTCCCAGTCGGTGCTGTGGATGATTACATCATCTAAGTAGGCCGAAGCGTACCGACGATGAGGTCGCAGTACAATATCCATTAACCTTTGGAAGGTGGCGGGGGCGCTATGCAGGCCAAAGGGTAACACCTTGTAATGATACAGGCCCTGCGGGGTAACAAAAGCGTTTTTTTCCTTGGCCGCCTCCGTTAAGGGTACTTGCCAGTATCCTTTAGTGAGGTCTAGCACAGAAAAATAACGGGCTTGCCCCAAATTCTCAACAAGCTCTTCTACCCAGTGCATGGGATATGCATCGAACTTGGACACTTCATTTAATTTGCGAAAATCGTTGCAGAACCGCAACGTCCCATCCGGCTTGGGTACTAGCCCACTCACTTTTCGACTCCTCAATGACATCAAGCTTCAACATTAATTGCACTTCCTCCGCGATGGCCCGTCGCCGAGCCTTGGGTACCCGGTATGGTTTTAACCGGATCTTGACCTGAGGCTCAGTGACGATGTCATGTTGGATGAGAGACGTGCGGCCAGGGAGGTCCGAGAACACATCCGTGTTTCGACTGATGAACTCCCTGACTTCCTGAATTTGTTTGGAAGACAGGCTGTCAGCAATTTTTACCGTGGTTACTGCTTCACAGGCCTCGACCTGTGGGGCTGGCTCCTTTTCACCTAGAAGCCCTGGCCGGGGGCTGTTGTCGGTGGCCGTGTCCCTATCTTTCCACGGCTTTAGTAAATTCACGTGGTACACCTGCTCTGGCTTGCGCCGCCCTGGCTGGTGTACTTTGTAATTTACTTCCCCTACCTTCTCGATCACCTCATAGGGGCCCTGCCACCTAGCTAGGAACTTGCTGTCAAGGGTGGGTACCAGGACCAAAACCCGATCTCCCGGATTGAAGTCCCGTACTCGAGCCTGACGATTATACACCCTACTCTGGGCTTGTTGCGCTGCCTCCATATGCTCCCGGACCAGCGGCAACACCCTTTCCATCCGTTCCTGCATCTGGGTGACATATTCAATGACACTTTCGTGGGGGACAGGCTGTTGTTCCCACGCATTAATCCCTTGGCATTATCCAACAGGCCTCGAGGGTGTCTGCCATAAAGCAGTTCGAAGGGCGAGAACCCAGTAGAGGCCTGGGGCACCTCTCGCACTGCGAACATGAGATAGGGCAGAAGCAGGTCCCAGTCCTTCCCATCTCTAGACACCACCCTTTTTAACATATTTTTTAGAGTTTGGTTAAACCTTTCGACAAGACTATCCGTTTGCGGATGGTAAACGGACGTCCGCAATTGCTTTATACACAATAATTTACACAGTTCCCTCATAACTTTGGACATAAAAGGGGTCCCTTGGTCTGTCAGAACCTCTTTTGGCAGGCCCACACGGGAAAACATTTCCATTAACTCTTTGGCAATGAGCTTAGCTGAGGTATGTCGCAGAGGCACCGCCTCCGGATACCGAGTGGCATAGTCGAGAACTACCAGAATGTGTTGGTGGCCCCTGGCAGACTTTGGCACAGGCCCGATCAGATCCATAGCGATTCGCTCAAACGGTACCTCAATAATTGGAAGAGGTACCAGAGGACTACGGAAATGTGGCTGGGGGCTATTTAACTGACAGGTTGGACAGGACTTACAATAACTTTCTACCTCCTTGAACACACTGGGCCAATAAAACCGCTGCAGTACGCGGTCCTGGGTTTTCTGCCACCCCAGACCCGGCGGCCGGCCAAACCCGCCTGGGATGTACCCCTTGCAGACCCATCCCGAGTGGTCTGCTGGCAGTGTCGGGAGCCTGGACACATAAGGTCTGAACCCATGGTGAACCCATGGACACGAACTATGGTTACCGCCATTCGTTGTATGCCCGGAAGCTGTGTGCCACAGGTTTCTCTGAGACTATAGACAATAGCCACCTGTGTCAGGTGGAAGTGGGGGACACTCTGGCGGTGGCTCTGCTAGATTCAGGGAGTCTGGTGTCCCTGGTAAGAGCTGCCCTCGTGCGACCCACGGAGTATACTGGCCGAAAGGTCGGGGTGGTGTGTATTCATGGAGACTTAAAGGACTATCCCACCGCCCTGGTCTCTCTATCAACTGTGGCTGGCAGGTGGGTTTATGAGGTGGCCGTCGCTACAAAGTTACAGTATGAACTTATAATTGGGAGAGACTTCCCTGGTTTCCCAGCACTCTGGTCGGACCCGAAAGTCACCACTGCCCGGGAGGCAGATGGAACCTGTTATCGCAATTCATGCGCTTCTCATCTTCTTTGTGTGGTGCCAAATAAATTAGAAGTCTAAGTATGCACGTGCCATACTTCTTTCATAATGAGACCAGACACAAATTGGTTCCATTCAAAAGCACTTCTGATCCCCCAAGCCAAGAGCGAGCGCTCTTTATTCAAAATTATGTTCACTTAAATAGTAGACATGACATCACATAAGGGGTGTTCCTTAAGGAAAGGTAATTGGCTCCTTAACTTCATAGGAGTGGTTTCAGCAACATCAACTCTGAGTTCATAGGTAATTTGAAAACTGCAACCTAATTCCCCCCTCCCCCTTCACAGTGACCTTACACACATCTGGATAGCGGCCATCTTGTGGACAAAAATGTGTACTACGATTTTCACGAATTAATATATATTGTGGTAAGGTGCAGGGTGCCGTCGTGGATGGCAGGTATGTGTCACCGAGGTTCATAGCCTCGGTGAGGTAAGAGCCCGTTTTTGTTGATGTCAGCAGCAGCTAGTGCTACTGACAGAGTTTAAATAGCATGGCTGCAAAGCCGATCCGGGCCGGCTCTTACCGGGAGCAGCTAAAGTGTTGGGTGGGTGGCTGCTCCCCACGACCCAGTCCTGGTTTTGGGCTGGGTTTAAAAGCTCAGCCAGCTCAGCAGCTGGAGCCTGTGATTATCCTGGAGCTGCTAACAGGGCTGAGGAGTTCTCTGTCCTGGAGGAAAGAGCTCAGCAAGGAGGTGTTTTGTTCCTGGCTACCTGAAGCTGGATTCTCCTGCGGCTGGGCCGACAGCGTGGTGCGAACCTGCACCTACACCTCCCAGGTGACTGAACCTGTGTTGGCCTGTTTTTGTTTTGCCACGTTATTTCCGTTGTGTGTGAACTGTCACCAAAGAGACTGTTTTTCATTTATGGTGTGCAAGTGTGAATAAAACACTGTTTGTTGCACAATCTGGACTCCTTGTTTTGCCTCTAAACTGCACCCGCACCGCTGTCTACCAGAGCGACTCCCCACAATATATAAATAAAACTTATCTCTCACAAACCCTAGCAGAGTGGCCTGGTTCCAGTGGGGGGCCAGAGCCCTGGGAGCCCGAGTCCGAAGGGCCTGCGGTAGGGGTGACCACCACTTCTGTGATAGAGGAGGAGACACCCCCACTGAGTGTAATGGTGGGAGACATGGAGGACTTGCCACCAGGTCCTGAGTTGGCAGACCTCCACGTCTCCGGAGACAATTTTGGAACCGCCCAACACCGGGACCAAACCCTGTCCAGGGCCTGGGAGAATGTGCTGGAAATTGATGGTAAACCCCAGAAACCAGGGGTTGAGTTAATATTTCCCCGCTTTGTTGTCCCCCAAGAACATGTTGGTGGGCAAGCTCCATGACAAGCTTGCGATACGCTGTGGGCACCACCAACTGTTCAACAGGTTCACCCCGGATTTGGTTCACCCGATATAACATTTCTTGGTGAACAACAAAGCAGGGAAATATTAACTCAGCCCCTGGTTTCTGGGGTTTACCATCAATTTCCAGCACATTCTCCCAGGCCCTGGACAGGGTTTGGTCCCGGTGTTGGGCGGTTCCAAAATTGTCTCCGGAGACGTGGAGGTCTGCCAACTCAGGACCTGGTGGCAAGTCCTCCATGTCTCCCACCATTACACTCAGTGGGGGTGTCTCCCCCTCTATCACAGAAGTGGTGGTCACCCCTACCGCAGGCCCTTCGGACTCGGGCTCCCAGGGCTCTGGCCCCCCACTGGAACCAGGCCACTCTGCTAGGGTTCCATCTGCCGCCCGGGCAGTGGTGACTTTCGGGTCCGATCAGAGTGCTGGGAAACCAGAGAAGTCTCTCCCAATTATAAGTTCATACTGTAACTTTGTAGCGACGGCCACCTCATGAACCCACCTGCCAGCCACAGTTGATAGAGAGACCAGGGCGGTGGGATAGTCCTTTAAGTCTCCATGAATACACACCACCCCGACCTTTCGGCCAGTATACTCCGTGGGTCGCACGAGGGCAGCTCTTACCAGGGACACCAGACTCCCTGAATCTAGCAGAGCCACCGCCAGAGTGTCCCCCACTTCCACCGGACACAGGTGGCTATTGTCTATAGTCTCAGAGAAACCTGTGGCACACAGCTTCCGGGCATACAACGAATGGTGGTAACCATAGTTCGTGTCCATGGGTTCACCCCGATGGGGACAGTTGGCCCTTATGTGTCCAGGCTCCCGACACTGCCAGCAGACCACTGGGGATGGGTCTGCAAGGGGTATCTCCCAGGCGGGTTTGGCCGGCCGCCGGGTCTGGGGTGGAGATTTCCGGGTTTGACTGGCCCCTCCCAAAAGAACCCCCCTGCAGGTTTCTGGTGGCCTCATATCGCTCCACCAGGTCGACCATCTCTAAGGCATTCCCAGGTGACACCTGGCCGATCCAGTGCTGGAGAGGGTTTGGCACAGCCCTCCAGAATACATCTGCTAACAGACGGTCTAGCATAGCAGTAGGAGTCAGTATGTCTGGTAGCAGCCATTTTTGCAACCGATGTAGCAAGTCATAGTATTGTGGTCTGGTGGGTTCAGCCGGGTTAAACTCCCACTGATGCACCCGCTGGGCCCGAACCAAAACATTCACCCCCAGTCTTGCCAGGATCTCACCTTTCACGGTCGGGTAGTCAGTTGCTTGATCATCTGGGAGGTCAAAAAATACTTGCTGGGGTCCAGACGCCAGGAACGGAGCGGCGACCTCCGCCCACTGTTCTCGGGGTAATTTCTCCCTCACGGCCACCTTCTCGAACACTGCCAGATAGGTCTCAACATCATCCGAGGGGGTCATTTTAGGGATCGCTGCACGGACAGCTTTCCGGGCATCGTGGACGTACTGGGACGCTCCTGTCGCTTGTAAGGCCATCACCTGCTGAAGTAGTAGCTGGTTGGTCTCCTGCTGCTGCTTGTTGGCCTCCCGCTGCTGCAAGTTAGCTTCCACAAGGGCATTTACAACCGCCTCCATTTTATCAGGGAACACAGGCTGCAACTTTGCCGGCCTAATATAGGACATCCAGTCGTGCCCAGCAAAAACAAAAAAAAATTTCGGCGTTCACGCCAGCCTCACTGCACATGCCCGCATCTGACACCAAATGTGGGGAGTCGCTCTGGTAGATAGTGGTGCGGGTGCAGTACAGAGGCAAAACAAGGAGTCCAGAACGTGCAATAAACAGTGTTTTATTCACACTGACCCAAAACAAACGATAAACAGTCTCTTGGTGTTAATTCACACACACATCAGAAGTCATGAGGCAAAACAAAAAGAGTCCAAAAGAGGATCCAATCACCTGTGAGGTTTAAGGTGCGGGTTCGCACTTGGCTGTCAGCCGAGCCGCAGGACAAACCACCTTCAGGCTTCCAGGAAAAACCCCACTTTGCTGAGCTCCTTCCTCCAGGTCAGAGAGCTCCACAGCACTGTTAGCAGCTCCAGGACAATCACAGCCACACCTGCTGGTGCTGGCTGTGTTTTAAAGGCCCGGGAAAAACCGGCCTGGACCGTGGGGAATAGGCACCCACCCAACTCTTTGCCTACTCCCAGTAAGAGCCGGCCCGGATTGGCATTGCAGCTAAACTAAATACAAATGTGTCAAGCAGCACTAGCTGCTGCTGACACCCAAGAAAACCCGGCTCTTACCTCACCGAGGCCAGGAACCTCGGTGACACGTACCTCCCGTCGACCACGGTACCTTGCACCCTCTTACAGCGGGCATCAGGAGGCTCAGTCTATCAGCCATGATTTTGGTCGAAATCTTAAGATCCTGATTGATGAGCGAGATCGGGCGGTATGAACCCGGATCCTGTGGGTCCTTATTGGGCTACATTAATTTAATGTAGCCCACGTTGACGTGGGCGTGGAAACCGCCCGTGTGTAGGAGGTGATTAAAGTATTCAACTAGGGTGGGGGCGAGGTGATCTTGTAGTACCTTATAGAATTCCCCTGAAAACCCATCAGGGCCTGGCGCATTCCCGTTATGTAGGGAACGTATAGTATGCAGGACTTCCTCTTCCGATATTTCGGCATTTAGGATCCCCCGCTGTTCCTCCGTCAAAGACGGTAGTTTGATTTCTGATAAAAAATGTTTACCCTCCTCATGGTCCCCTGGGGTGTCCTTATAAAGCCGCTCGTAATACTTTCCTAGCAGTCCATTTATCAGCTTAGGGTTTGTGTGTGTATAGCTCCGCCCTCATCTTTCAATGACGTAATAACCGTGGGAGCCCTCCTTCCCCTAGCTAAATTTGTTAGCATTCTGCCCGACTTATTTCCAAAACGGAAAAGATCCGACTGATATTCTGATCGATACATGGCTTCCCGCCTATCAACCCACAATTCAAAATTGCTTCTAGCTGCCATCCAGGCATCTTTGTGTTGACCCGAAGCCACCTGGAGAAATCTAGTGTATGCTAACCGAAGGGCCGTGCTGGCTTCCTGATATTGTTTAGCCACCACTTTGCGTAAGTTGCTCACATAGCTAAGTATCCGACCTCTCAGGACCGCTTTAGCAGTCTCCCAGTGGATTGAAACATCTGATGCACCCCGAGGATTGTCCCCCTGGAATTCCAGCCACCAAACTCATATTGTATCCTTGAAATTGTAATCTCTGGCCAGGAACGAAGTAAACCGCCACAGGAAATCTGTCCCTCTAGGGTATGTATTCTGCAAGTAAATGGAAACGGGTGAGTGATCAGAGATAAGCAAGTCGTGGATTTCAGAGGAGACCACCTTAGGAGACATATGTGAGGACACAAAGAGGTAGTCTATATGAGACCAAGCATTTTGTGCGTGGGAATAGTGCGTGCATTCTCTATCATCAGGGTGTGGAGAGCTCCAGGTATCATATAAGCCTGTAGAAGCCAAGAGAGGCGGTATGACCTTGTCAGAAAGCCTCAGTGTACCCACAGCCCCATCAGCTCTTTTCCGATCTTCCAGAACAGAGACAACCGAGTTAAAGTCGCCACCCACAATCCTATTATGGGTTCCGTCCGCATGTAGTCTGTTCTCAAGAAGAGCGTAAAAAGGCGCATTGGTGTCATTTGGGGCATATACATTGTGTATACTATATTGTGTCCCCTCAAATTCAAGCAGCAACCTATGCCATCTGCCCTCACTATCATGGGATTTTGATAACACTGTCCCTGATAAGTTCTTGTGGAGCAGTGTGAGCACTCCTGCCCTGCGTTCACTGGCCGAGGATCCATTAACAGAGCCTACCCAAAATTTCTTCAATCAAAAGAAATCCTTATCTTCCAGATGGGTCTCCTGTAGGAGAACTATGTCAGGCTGCAGATGTTTTAAATGTCACAAAATTTTGGAGCGCTTCTGAGGTGAGCGTAACCCCTTGACGTTCCAGGAGATGATTCGCATTTCAGCTCTGGTAATCACGGATCCCCGGACAGAGAGAGCAGTGGGTGGGTAGGGGGAAAGGAAGGGAGGAAAAGGGGAAAGAACACACTAAAAAATGAAAAACAATAAGTAACACTGCCTGTGAATACGTCCCGTGTAAGGGCCATAAAAGCAAGATCTGCTCCAGTCCGGGTGCCGCCCCTGTAGCTCACGGGCAAGCGTGGTAGTCCCTGAGGTTGAGTCTCACTTAAATCTGAATGTGCTTCAGCATCCACTTCTGGAGTGCCTTCCCGAGCCGTTCCGTGGATGGTCACTCCCCCGGCGGGCCGTTGGTTACGCTGACGACTTCAGTGTGGATCGCTGAGGAGATAGGGCGACGTCACGCAGCTCCGAATCTAAAATCCCGCCGATAGCTTCCTCCGCCTCAGAGGGGGATCTAAAAGTGACCATACCTCCTTGTGCTCGGTGGATCCTCAGCACTGAAGGGAAAAGGAGCTGAAAAGGAATGATATGGTAAAGCTTGCTGCAAATAGGGCTGAAAACCTTGCGTTTTTTTTGCGACATCTGCTGAGAAATCCTCAAAGATCAGGATCTTGTTGCCTCTAATAGTGATTTGGTGCTGTCTCTTGCGAAAGCTGCGGAGCAGGGCCACCTTATCGTTGAAGTCCAGCAACTTAAAGATGACTTGACGCGGTCATCCATCCCCGCCATGGGGAGACGCCATTGTAGGGTCCCCGGCCGGAGCCTTTTTCTGGGCCTCTCCTGTGAGCACGCTCCACTCTGCAGAAATAATTGAGCCTGAGGGCCTCGGGTAGTTCCCTTTCACATAAGTCCAGAAGCTCAGGTTGCTTGATAGATTCGGGCAGACCCACCACCCTCAGATTATTGCATCGGGACCTGTTCTCGAGGTCATCCACCTTGGAGCGCAAGTAGTCCAGGGCATGCTGCTGTGATTGAATGACAGAATCAGAATCCCCAACTTGTTGCTGGAGAGAGCGCAGCTCTTTTTCCAGGTTCCCTACTTGAAGGCTGGTCTGATTTACCTCTTTTCTCAGGGAGTTAAAGGAGGCCATTATCGTCATCTCCAAAGTCTTTTGGATGTCCGGCATAATGCGCAGCGCCACTTATATGGCTAGCTTTTTATAATCCAGGGGGTCAGGGCTACCTAGGGGAGTCATATCTCCCTGGAGATTCCGGCAGCTCTCGTCTTGAAACAGCAGCGGCTGGCTATCCGCCATCTTTGCCGCGTCCTGTGAAGCTGCTTGCTGCGCACCTGTAAGTTTCTGGCCACTCCGGAGCAGATATCGTTCCATCGGTGTCCAGGAGTAGGTAAGTGATGTCGGCCACACTTCCCTCGGGGGTATGTTCGCCTCTCTGCGCTACTAAATGAATGCTGAAATCGGCTGTAGACGGGAGCTCCTAGCGTTGCTTCCTCACATGGCGGCGCCGGAACCGGAAGTCCTTCTTGAATCTTAATACCATGGAACTGATGTCCGTAGAGACATTTTTTGTGGCTTTTTAGGTCTTTTATACGATGAACCAGATAATCAGTGGCAGAAGCGAATCTCCTCTCTCTCTCTGTAAGGCCTCATGAGTAGAGATGAGCGAACTTTAAAAAAAAGTTCGGCGTTCGGGTTGTGGTAATCGCCGCATCCCATTATGGATTCCACTACCGCGGACTATCGCGGCATATGGAATCCATAAGGGGCGGCTTCCACCAACCTGGACTGTTGAACAGCCAAAGGACCTGGGGTGACGTCACCATCATGTGATCAGTGCAGGGGGCGTGGCTCAGCACGGGATCAAATCCGATCACATGACAGTGACGTCACCCCAGGTCCTTCGGCTGTTCAACAGTTCAGGTTGGTGGAAGCTGCCCCTTATGGATTCCATATGCCGCGATAGTCCGCGGTAGTGGAATCCATAACGGGATGCGGCGATTACCACAACCCGAACGTCGAACTTTTTTTTAAAGTTCGCTCATCTCTACTCATGAATCATGTACACAGCCTTTGCTGTTTTAGCAGTCCACAAATTGTGGATTCGTAAAACACGAATACTGGCCATTAGAGGTGAGTGAATTACTAAAATAAACTTGATTTGGTCGGTTCGCCTAATTTTCCACAAAGATTCGATTAGATACACATTTATTTGTGGTAAATCGCGTTAAAAAACAGCTAATTCCTGGCTGTAGAGAGCCTATATAGTGGTGTAGAACACTGTGCCTTGCAGTAACATGCATAGGGAGTCTGCTGTGGTAGTGAAATAATACTGTATCAGTATGTCAGTATGACACGCAGATGACAGACATCGCTCTTAGAATCACTGCACACTTCACTTATTTGGGCATTATGGGGCCAAAACTGAACACATAACTCAATGTGAACTCAGCCTTACAGGTCAATGTTAGCGCCAGGTATAAAGAACCATGCAGAGGCTCAAGATCCTACTATAGCGTGAAAGAGTCACTCCTTTTACACCGTCGTCAACTGATTCCACAGTCGGTGCCTGTGCATTGCGGACCGCAATTTACGGTCTGCAGCACAGGCACGGCCAGCTGATTACACATAGATTTCTACAGAACCTGTTCTATTAAACTGTATGCAAAAATGCTTTTCGATCAAAATGTATATTAATGCCTCATGTATAGCATGCAGCAAAGGGGGTGGTGTACTATGAAATTCACAGAGAAGCGATGTTTATTATGCTGAGAAGCAGTTATTAGATCAAAGCATAGCATTAGGATGTTCAATCCAGATTCACTCTAATTTTTTCATACCTGTTCTATTAAACGCTTATATAAACTGGAGAGGGTGTCAGCAGTAAGTTTGTGTTGACGTCGCTCATTATTTTGCCCTTCCTCTGATCCGTCAGAACAATAACCCCCAAAAATTGGATACTGTCTGTTGAGCATCCGCCTTGGTTAGCATTTGGTCTGTAATCCATCAGTATTGCTAAAGCCAAAAACACAAGAGTGGATCCAAAACGGAGATGACACGTGATTGGAATATTTGCATGTCTTCTGTGTATTGTACCCACTCCTGCTTTTGGCTACCAAATGATAAGCCAATTCTGATGCAAAATAGGGACCATGTTATATAGGCCTTACAGCTGCTACATAGACATGAGCTGTTGTGCGTCTCACTTTTCCTTCCTTCCTTCTGACGGATCAGAAGAAGGGTCAAAAAAATGATGATGCCAATCAGGCCAAAAAGACAAAATAGTGGCTCAGTCATGGAGTGGAGAGGGTGGGAACAGCATGAGAAGTCCACAGAGTGGACCATTAAGAGTGTTGAGGTGGCAGCAGCATGAGGAGACCACAGAGTGGCCCAGTGACAGAGTGGTGAGGTGGCAACAGCATGATAAGACCAAAGAGTGGCCCAGTGACATAGTGGTGAGGTGGCAGCAGCATAACGAGACCACAGAGTGGCCCAGTGACATAGTGGTGAGGTGGCAGCAGCATGAGTAGACCATAAAGTGGCCAAGTGACAGTGGTGAGGTGGCAGCAGCATGAGGAGACCACATAGTGGCCCGTGCCAGAGTGGGGAAGTGTGGGGCAATTCCAGTACCAACTGAAGATGTTGGATGGCAGTAGGAGCACCTGGCAGCAGGTGTGGCCTCAGGCGGGTGGCAGCATCAGAATAATAGCTGAAGCAGGTAGTCAGAAGAAACAGGTCTCTTTTGACAAAGTTTAGGTGTGGCACCATGGATGATCTAGTCTGATTTATCAGGCACTGGTGTTTGAAAATCCTGGCTGATCCACACCTGATTCATCTTGACAAAGGTCAGTCTCTCCACATTTGGGGTGGACAGGTGAGTTCTCCTTGGGGTAACTTTTCTTCTCGCCGCACTAAACACCCACTCTGATGCCACACTGCTGGCCGAGTAGGAAAGCTTGTTCAGAGCAAACTCGGCCAGTTGCAGCCACAAATCGAGTTTGGCTGCCCAATAGGCCAGGGTATCTTCGACGTGGCAGGGTGCACTCCAAATATGCCTCAACCTGCTGGTTCAGGTTTTGCTCTATGTCTAGCTGCTGCTGGTGAGTAGTTTCTTCAGTAGGTGGATGAAGAAAACTGCTCATCAGCAACTCTTGACTTTGCTGCTGATGGAGCAGGTACTACTCCTGCCTCCCTTCAGCCCCTCCCCCCAGCAGCCATGGCAGTACAACGCGAGTGCAGAGGTCAGACCTGAGTGAGGATGGGCGATAGCGCACATAGGCAGCAGCCAACTGACTACATAGGATTTCTCGATAGTAGTTCAGTTTGTCCTCCCTCTCAGCCTGTGTAAAAAAGGACCCATTTTGGACCGGTAGCAAGGGTCTAACATGGTAGAGATCCAGTAGTCATCCCTCTGCCAAATGGTGACAATTCGGCTGTCACTACATAAGCAAGTGAGCATGCATCGGGCCATTTGCGCAAGTGAGTCGGAGGGACTCCCTGCCTCCATCTCCACTGCATACTGCCACAATGTGTCTGGGTCATCTGCCTCATCTTCCTCATCGTCCTGTAGCTCCTCCAGAAAAAACAGCCATTTCTCTACGCATTGTTTGTGCTCGAATGTCCCCCCCCCCCTCTGATCAGCCCCACAGGGCTCATTTGGCCTTGAAATATAGTTGCACATCTCCTGTCCCCTGACCAGCCAGATTTAGCAGCATCTGTTCCAGGACATAAATCAGTGGAATGATGTTGTTCATCCCGTAGTCCTGGCGACTGACAAATAAAGTGGCTTCCTCAAAGGGGCCAAACAAATGGCAGGTGTCACGCATGAGCTGCCACTGGCTAACATCGAAGTTACACAGGGGAGTACCTCTGTCAGTCTGTATCATCAAGAAATCATTTATGGCATTTCTCTGTTCATATAATCGGCCCAACATATGGAGGGTGGAATTACAAAGGGGTAAACATTGCATATAAGCCTATTTTGAGGGACGCTGTTCTGCCACTGCAGCTCAAAGAAGGTGTGCTTTGCGGTGTACGAGTGGCTAAAGTGCAAAGTTTCCTGGCCAGATGGGGTGAACACTTCAGGAACCGCTTTACAACCAGATTGAACACATGTGCCATGCAGCGCGCATGGCTCAGCCCTCTTTGACACAGCGCCGACACCATGTTCTTCCTGTTGTCAGTCACCATGGTTTTTCGATTTAGAATTGTCGAGCAGAAAGCAAAGATTCGATTTCTTGATGAAGGACGTGGAGAAGTCCCTCCCCTGTGTGACTACATTCGCCCAGGGCAAACTAGGTGCAGAAATGCGTGATATCGCTGTGCTCTGCACATGTGGTATGCTGGAGGTGCACTGTGAATTGTCCCTGCAGTGGAGACTTAGGACACGGTGGAGAATAAGGAGGCAGAGGCGGACATTGTCGCATGACCCAGGGCGTGAGAACGTTTGAGGCGGAAGTGGGTCACCTGGCCAAGTTGCTTGTGTGGCTGGGCAGGAATCACATTTACCCAGTGGGCCGTAAAGGACATATATTGTCCATGATCATAGTTATAGCTCCACACATTGGCGCTGCCATGCACTTTGGCAGACACCAACAGGCTCAAGGACTGGCCCATCTTCTGTTCTACATATGTGTGTAGGCCTGGTACTGCCTTTTTGGCAAATAAATGACGGCTTGGGACTCTCCACCTCGGCTCGGCACAAGCCATTAGTTCTCTGAAAGGTGCAAAGTCCACCACTGTGAAAGGGAGGAACTGCAACACCAGCAACTTGGCCAGGAGCACGTTCAGCTTCTGCGCCATTGGATGAGTGCACGCATACTGTTGTAACATAGAAACATAGTAACATAGTTTATAAGGCCGAAAAAACACATCTGTCCATCCAGTTCGTCCTGTTTTCCTGCAAGTTGATCCAGAGGAAGGCAAAAAAAAATGTGAGGCAGAAGCCAATTTTCCCTACTTACGGGGAAAAAAATTCCTTCCATAACTCAATCAGGAAATCAGAATAACTCTCTGGATCAGCGACCCATCTCTAGTCGTTATCGCCTGTAATTATTTTACACTCCAGAAATACATCCAAGTCCCTCTTGAACTCTTTTAGTGAACTCATCATCACCAACTCCTCAAGTAGAGAGTTCCATAGTCTCACTGCTCTTACCATAAAGAATCCTCTTCTATGTTTGTGTACAAACCTTCTTTCCTCCAGACACAGAGGATGTCCCCTTGTCACAGTCACAGTTCTGGGGATAAATAGATGATTGGAGAGATCTCTGTACTGACCCCTGATATATTTATACATAGTTATTAGATCTCCCCTCAGTGGTCTTTTTACTAAAGTGAATAACCCTAATTTTGATAATATTTCAGGTTACTGTAATCCCCCCATTCCAGTTATTACTTTAGTTGCCCTCCTCTGAACCCTCTCCGGCTCTGCTATGTCTGCCTTCTGCCTGCTTAGTGCAGGAGTGCACAGTGTCATTGGTTGCTATGATGCCGTGCGCTTCCTGCTGCCTCCGCTGCACAGTAATACACTCTTATGATCTATACGAGCATACAACTGTACTGCGGCGGCAGCAGGAAGCACAATCCGGTATCACCAGGTCCGTGTTAAACGGACGTGTGAATGCAGCCTAACCTTACACTTGTCAGTGTTAAACCTCATCTGCCACTTATCTGCCCAAGCCTCCAATCTATCCAGATCCCTTTGTAGCAGTATACCGTCCTCTTCCGGGTTAATTACTTTACACAGTTTAGTGTTATCTGCAAAAATTTATATTTTAATGTGCTAGCTTCTACAAGATCATTAATACATATAATGAATATAAAAGGGCCCAATACTGTCCCATCTGGTCCTGGAGATTTGTCTATTTTAATCTTTTTAAGACGCCGCTGTACTTGTTCCTGGGTCAGACAGGGCAGTTTTAATAGGGAATTTACTTTTACATTCTGCATTTCATCTGACAGTTTATTTTCCTCAGTGAATACAGTGGAGAAAAATTTTTTTAATAGCTTTGCTTTCTCCTCATCGCTCTCTGCAGCTTCCCCCTCATTACTTTGTAGAGGGCCGACACCTTCAGATTTATACTTTTTACCATTTATATAATTGAAGAAAATTTTAGGCTTAGTTTTGCTCTCTTTGGCAATTAATCTTTAGGTCTCTAGTTTGGCTGCTTTCATTTGTTTTTTACATATTCTATTTTTTTCCTTATAGTTTTTCAGTGCTTCCTCACTACCCTCCTTTTATTCCCAAAAGGTATGTGCCTCTCACAATTAGTTTTTAGGATGCTTTTAAAAATATCCCATTTTGTGGCTGTATTTTTATTTTTGAGGACTTTGTCCCAGTTACTTAGGCCTACGGCCTCTGTTAGTTGGCTCAATTTAGCTGTTTGGAAGTTTGATATTTTTGTTACTCCCTGAAGAAACACTCTTTTGAATTGGAAGGTTATTACTTTATGGTCACTATTTCCCAGGTGTCCCCCAACCTGCACATCTGTTGTTTAGGGTTGCGCGAACTGTATAGTTCGGGTTCGTACCAAATTTTGTGGTGTTCGGGACATGGAACGAACCCAAACGTTTTCAAAAAAGTTCGGGTTCAGGTCCGTTGTTTGGCGATTTCTTCCCACTTTCTGAAGGGAAGTTTTACTTCTTGTCCTAAAAAGCCATCACAGCCATGCCTGCTAATGGAATGGCTGTGATTGGCTGAGTGCAGCATGTGACCCAGACTCTTTATAAGCTGGAGTCACGTAGTCCCGCACGTCAGTCTGCATAATTGAGATTAGAGCAAGGTTGCTGCTGGTGCGATCAGGGACAGAATAGGGCAGAAATCTGAAGAACCTTTGCAACTTTAATCCCCAAGATACAGCACATAGAGAGGGAGGGAGCCTCAGCAAACCAACATTTCTGTACCCAGCCACTGCCAGGGAGATTTTTTTGGTAATCCATCTGTTACTGAGGTGGGGGTCAGAGGCCATTTTAGGCACTGCAGTGTACTGCATGTCTGCCAGCCAGCCAGGGACATCAGCCTAATCCTATTTTGTAGCTCAGTGAAGGGAAAAAAAAAGTTTTTTTTTCTGGCTGCTCAAGTCCCCTATATTGCCTTTTGTATGTTTAAGGGGTGACATAGTCCATTTGTCTAGCCTGGGATCTGTGGTGCCACAGAGCACTTGTGCATACAATGCACTAAACCGTTTATTCCATTTCAGCTAGTGCATCAGTGTATTTTAGTTAAAAAAAAAGTGGTCATCCTGATTCACCAAGCCAATTTTACACTGCCAAAATATATATTTGACATTTCTGCGGTGAAATAGAGAATCCGTGTAATTTTGGGGGAAAAACCGCATTCCTTGTCCACAAAACAGTTCTGCATACATCGTCCAATGACATATTTTATATTTCTGCATGAAAATAGTGCTTCTTTGTATTTTATAGAAAAAAAAAACGTTATTCAAGGTCCACCGAACAGTCTGAAATATCCATTACAACCACCTATTTTACATTGCGCATGTGAAATACAGCATAAGTGTATTTTTTTGACAAAAGAGTGGTAATCCTGATCCACAGAGCATCTTGAAATGCACCGCTTAAATACCGATTTTACATTACAGCTGAAAAATAGTGCATTATTCTTTTTTTGTGTGAAAAAAGCAATATACTTGCTTCACAAAGCAGTTGTACATACACGGTATAAATATCTAATTTAAATTTACATCAGTAAAAAAACGACATTTTGGGGTTTTATTGAAAAAACTGTGTTTTAGGCCAAAAAACAGTTGTGCATCCATCGATTAAATAATTATTTCCAATTTATAACAGTCTAATACTGCATTTGTGAATTTTGGTGACCAAATCCGTGTTCTGGGTCCCCAAATCTGATGTCCATACATAGTATAAATATCTACTTTTAATGTCCAGCAGTTAAGAACTGCATTTTGTGGTTTTATTGAAAAAAGCTGTGTTTTAGGCCGAAAAAACTGTTGTGCATCAGGCGTATAAATAATTAATTTAAATTTACAGCAGTGAAATACTTATTTTCTGTATTTTATTACAAAAATATTTGAGCAATATACTTGCTTCACAAAGCAGTTGTACATACACGGTATAAATATCTAATTTAAATTTACATCAGTAAAAAAACGACATTTTGGGGTTTTATTGAAAAAAGCTGTGTTTTAGGCCGAAAAAACAGTTGTGCATCCATCATTTAAATAATTATTTCCAATTTATAACAGTCTAGAACTGCATTTGTGAATTTTGGTGACCAAATCCGTGTTCTGGGTCCCCAAATCTGATGTCCATACATAGTATAAATATCTACTTTTAATGTCCAGCAGTTAAAAACTGCATTTTGTGGTTTTATTGAAAAAAGCTGTGTTTTAGGCCGAAAAAACTGTTGTGCATCAGGCGTATAAATAATTAATTTCAATTTACAGCAGTGAAATACTTATTTTCTGTATTTTATTACAAAAATATTTGTTCTTGTTCCACAAACCACTTGTGCATACAGTGTACCCCAAAAATGTTTTACATTTCCGCATAGTTCTGAGAAAGAGGCGGTGGTCGCAAAGAGGCATCGGCACAGCAAAGGAGGGAGCAGGGTGCAAAAGCGCAGCGGCCGTTCCAGAGACAGTACGCCTGATACTGTCCACCGCACCCAGGCACAGAGCACAGCAAGGCCTGTTACAAGGAGTTCATTGGTGTGGCAGTTCTTCACACAATGTCCTGACGACAAGACACAAGTGGTTTGCATGTTGTGCCATCAGAGCCTGAAGCGAGGCATAAACGTTCTTAACCTGAGCACAACCTGCATAACCAGGCATCTACATGCAAAGCATGAACTGCAGTGGAGTAAACACCTTAAAAACAAGGAACTCTCTCATGCTCCTCCTGCTCCCTCTTCTGCTGCTGGCTCGGCCTCTCCCTCCACCTCTGGCGTCACCGTGGCACCTGGCGACAAGCAAACAGAGGATGTTCCACCAACACCACCACATACGACACCATCACCAAGCATCTCCACCATGTCACACGGCAGCATTCAGCTGTCCTTCTCCCAAACATTGGAGAGAAGGTGGAAATACCCACCTACCCACCCTCGAGCCCTGGCCCTGAATGCCAACATTTCAAAATTACTGGCCTTTAAAATGCTGTCATTCTGTCTGGTGGAGATGGACTGTTTCAAACAGCTGATGGCGGTGGCTGTCCCCCAGTACGTTGTTCCCAGCCGCCATTACTTTTCCAGGCGAGCCATCCCTTCCCTGCACAACCAGTGTAGGATAAAATCAAGTGTGCGCTGCGCAACGCCATCTGTGGCAAGGTCCACATAACCACAGATACATGGACCAGTAAGCACGGCCAGGGCCGCTATATCTCCCTAACTGCACACTGGGTAAACGTAGTGGTGGCTGGGCCCAAGGCGGATAGCGGTTTGGCGCATGTCCTTCCACCATCGAGGATCGCAGGGCATTATTCGTTGCCTCTTGTTGCTTCCTCCTCCTCCTACTCCTCTTCTACCACCCCCACATCCGGTCATCGAAAGAACCTCACCCCCAACTTCAGCACAGCCCGGGGTAAACGTCAGCAGGCAATTTTCAAAATCATGTGTTTGGGTGACAAACCCCACACCGCACAGGAGCTTTAGAGGGGCATAGAACAGCAGACTGATGAGTGGTTGCTGCCGGTGAGCCTCAAGCCTGGTGGTGTGCGATAATGGGCGAAATCTCGTTGCAGCTCTGGGACTAGCTGGTTTGACGCACATCCCTTGCCTGGCACATGTGCTGAATCTGGTAGTGCAGAAGTTTCTTAAAAACTACCCAGATATGTCAGAGCTGCTGCTGAAAGTGCGGTCCGTATGTGCGCACTTTCGACGTTCTCACCCTGCTGCTGCTCGCCTGTCTGCGCTGCAGCGTAACTTCGACCTTCCTGCTCACCGCCTCATATGCGACATGCCCACCAGGTGGAACTCCACCTTACATATTCTGGAGAGACTGTGCGAGCAGCAGTGGGCGATAGTGGAGTTTCAGATGCAGTATGCACGGGTCAGTCGCTCTGCGGATCAGCACCACTTCACCACCAGTGACTGGGCCTGCATGCGAGACCTGTCTACCTTGTTGCGGTCTTTGGAGTACTCAACCAACATGGCCAGTGCTGATGACGCCTTTGTTAGCATTACAATATCCCTTCTAAGTCTCCTTGAAAAAAAATATTACGGCGAAGAGGATGCGGGAGGCGGAGGAAGAGGGGCATTTCACAGGGTTTCAGGCAGGTCATACAAAAGTGGCTCAGATGGTGGGTTCCTGCACCAGCAGAGGCCAGGTACACATGTGGACAGCCAGGGCACACTTCTGGAGGATGAGGAGGATGAGGTAAAGGAGGAGGAACCGGTTTCACTGCAGAGTGGCACCCTACGCAGCTCAGGGCCATCACTGGAGCGTGGATGGGGGGATACGGAGGACACAGACGATACACCACCTACAGAGGACAGCTTATCGTTACCTCTGGGCAGCCTGGCACAAATGAGCGACTACATGCTGCAGTGCCTGCAAAACGACAGAGCAGAGTTGCCCACATTTTAACTTGGGCTGACTATTGTGTTTTCACCCTGCTGGATCCCCGGTACAAGGACAACGAGCCCACCTTAGTTCCCTCCTGAGGGCATTCCCAGCTGACACTGGGGGACAAGTGGAAGCACAAGGCGAAGGCAGAGGTGGAGGAGGAGGAAGAGGTCGCCAACGCAGCTGTGTCACAGCCAGCTCTTCAGACAGCAGCATGGCCGAGCTGTGGAAAAGTTTTGTCACCGCGCCACAGCAAACTGCACCACCAGCTGATAGGGAACGTGTTAGCAGGAGGCAGCATTTCAACAACATGGTGGAACAGTACGTGTGCACACGCCTCTACATACTGACTGATGGTTCTGCCCCATTCAACTTCTGGGTCTCCAAATTGTCCACATGGCCAGAGCTTGCCCTTTATGCCTTGGAGGTGCTGGTCATTACAGACAAACGCAGCGGCCTGTCCACAGCCAATGTGGACAAGCTCACGTTCATTAAAATGAACCAGGCATGGATACCACAGGACTTGTTCGTACCTTGTGCAGAATAGACATTTATTACTGTCTCACCCTCAACCATACATTCTTGTACTCCAGGGTACTTTTTTATTGAATCCTCTTTTTAATTGTACCATTATTTTGGGGGCAACCCCAAGTTGAATGAACCTTTCTTCTGTCTGGGTGTCAGGGGCCTAAATAACTGAAAGTGGCCTTTTCCATTGCTGGGTGACATGAAGCCTGATTTTCTGCTATGGGACCTCTCTGCTCTCTCTGGGTGCTAGGGTTCTACATTTCAGTTAATCACCTGTTGCTTTGGTGGGTGACATTATCTTCTTTATACTGTCAAATAACCTCTACATTGTCTGGTTGACAGGGGCCTATATTTTGTTTCATCGCCTACTGTATTGGTGGGTGACATTATCTTCTTTATACTGTCAAATAACCTCTACATTGTCTCTTTGTCAGGGGCCTATATTTCGTTTCATCGCTTGCTGCATTGGTGGGAGACATTAAACTCTTTTTACTGTCAAATGACCTCTACATTGTCTGGTTGTCAGGGGCCTATATTTTGTTTTATCGCTTGCTGCATTGGTGGGAGACATTAAACTCTTTATACTGTTAAATGATCTCTACATTGTCTGGGTGTCAGAGTCCTATATTTTGTTTCATCGCTTGCAGCATCGGTGGGAGAAATTAACCTCTTTTTACTGTCAAATGACCTCTCCTCTGTCTGGGTGTCAGGGGCCTACATAAATGAAAATGGCCTGTTCCATTGCAGGTTGACCTGAGGGATTGTGTTGCTGTTTCAGGACCGCTCTCCTCTTTGTGGGTGCCATGATCCTGAGTTAGTGAATGAGGCCTGTGGCACTACTGGGTGAAATCAATACTGTTTAGGCATGATTGTAACTCTCCTCTTTGTGGGTGCCATGGGTCTGAATCTGTGAATGAGGCCTGTGGCATTGCTGGGTGAAATCAATACTTTCTTGGCGTGATTTTAACTCTCCTCTTTGTGGGTCCCGTCGGCCTGAATGTTTGAATGAGGCCTGTGGCCCTGCAGGCAGACATGATTCCTTCTTGGCTGTGATGACCACTTCAACTCCCATGTATGGTTGCCGTGGCCCTGAGTCTGTAAATGAGGTCTGTGGCACTGCAGGCAGACATGAATCCTTTTTGGCTGTGATGAGAACTTCAACTCCCATAGCATTCCAACCTGATGCTACCACAATCTCCTATTCCACCTCCTCCTCCTAGTTTCCAATTGATATTAGTTAATTTTAATTTAATTTTATTTTAAGTCATTTCCCTATAAACATTTGTTTGCAGGGGATTTTCCTACATTTTGATGCCTTTTGCAGCCCTGTAGACCTTTCCAGGGCTATTTTACAGCCTTTTTAGTGCCCAAAAGTTCGGGTCTCCATTGACTTCAATGGGGTTTGGGTTCGTGGTGAAGTTCGGGTCGATTTCGGATCCCGAACCCAAATATTTTCGTGAAATTCGGCAGAACTTCTCAAACCCGAACATCCAGGTGTTCGCTCAACTCTACTGTTGTTCTATCAGGTCTATTAAGTCCAGCATGGCTGTCCCTCTACTGCCAACTCGTCTATCTTGTTTAGTAGCATAGTTTTTGTGGACTCTGTTATATTTGGTATTTTATAATAAACTCCTATTAGTATTTTATTATTGTTTTTGCTCCCATTTACTTCTACCCACAGTGACTCCACATGTTCATGTCTCTCACTTTTATCTTCCTAGAGTGTGGGCTTTAGACAGGATTTTACATAAAGGCAGACCCCTCCCCCTCTCCTGTTTTGACGATCCTTTCTAAACAGACTGTAACCCAGTACATTAACTGCCCAGTCATAGCCATCATCCAGCCATGTCTCAGTTATTCCCCCTATGTCATAGTCCTCCTCACACATCACTAATTCCAGTTCCCCAGTTTTGTTAGTCAGGCTTCTGGTATTAGTATACATACAATTAAGAGGTTTATGTATATTTTTTATCCTACACCTTTCCTTCTGAACTGTTCTAGTCCCTCCTTCCATTCCTCGCCCAGTCCCTTTACCTCGCCCCTGGTCTCTATCTTCCCATCCTATAACTTAATTATAATACTAGGGATACTGCGCTCTAGCATTTATATGTAGTTAGAATAGTAGGGGAGGGGACTATAATAGTTTGTTATCCCCTATACTATTAACTGGCTAATGTCAGTGTACCCGGCTGATTTAGGCTTGATGTACACTCACGGAGCAGCGAGTGACGTCACTCCTGTAGCTATGGATTGCTACAAGTGCCAAAAAGCTCCAACGCGTTTCAAACAGACTTTGTTCTTCCTCAGCTAGTGTTGCATGGCTCTTTTGCTGCCCCTATTTATGTGCTCACTATCTTAATGTTGGTAATTAACTTCTTGTTTACCTCTATTCAGCGTGACCACATATTCAACTGTATTTAAAGGCAAAAAGCTCTATTTCAGCATTCAAGCTGTTTGGTATTAGGGAATCCATATTGAACATCCATTTAGCCGCAGCCTTGGACATTTCTTTGAAATCCCCACCCCTTTTATTACTCTTTAATATTTCTACCCCGCAGAAATCCAAACCAGTGAAGTTTCCTTCGTGTTTTACTTTGTAGTGGCTCGATAATGGGTGACCCACATAATTCCTCTGTATGTTGTATACGTGTTCACCTATTCTTTTTTTAAGGGGTCTCTTTTTTGCAGGGGCAGATGATTGTATTAATTACCCCTCTACTGTTGATATTCTGTTTATAGGAGCTTTCAGTGTTCATTATTTGCATTTAAATTTTTTCTTGTCCTGTGATTTTTTGCAACCAATACATCTTTTACATGGGTAGAGGCCCCCTACTTGCTCTTTTTTCTTGGCATAATTTCCCTTATTCACATTTATTCCTATACACCTACTAGTGGGTGCAATCATGTTACCAACATTCCTTGCTTTCCGGAATACGAATTTTGGTTCTGCTGGGATTAGTTCACCTATTATTTTATCTTCCTTAACCCCTTAGTGACCAAGCCTGTTTGGGCCTTTATGACCAAGCGTTTTACTTCCTTTTTTCATGGTCTCGTTCCAAGAGCTATAACTTTTTTATTTTTTCGTCTATATAGCTTTATGAGGGCTTGTTTTTTACGGGACAAGATGTAGTTTTTAATGGCACCATTTTGGGGTACATGTAACTTTCTAATTAACTTTTATTAACTCTTTCTGGGAGGGAGATGGGGAAAAATAGCAATACTGCCACTGCGTTTTTACATTATAAATTTTACGGAGTTCATTTTTCGGTACAAATAACATAATATCTTTATTGTATGGGTCAGTACGATTACAGCGATACTAAATACTTATAATTTTTTTTATGTTTTACTACTTTTTTTTGCAATAAAACCCAATTTATTAACCAAATAAATTATTTTGCATTGCAAGACCCATAACTTTTTTATTTTTTATTCTATGGAGTTGATTGAGGGCTTTATTTTTGAGGGAAGACTTGTATTTTTCATTGGTATCAATTTGGAGTAAATGCCGCTTTTTGATCGCTTGTTATTCCGTTTTTCTTCGGTGGAAACTAAGAATAAATTAGAAATTCTGTCTTTTTTTAATTTTATTTTATTTTTACGGCGTTCACTATAGGGGATAATTTACATAATATTTATGTAGTCCGCGTCATTACAGACGTGGCAATACCAAACATATGGGGGATATTTTCTTTTTGCAATTTTTTTCATTGAAAAGCGTATTTTCAATGGAAAAAAAAGCATATTTATTTATTTATTTTATGGAATTTTTTTATTTATTAAATGTGTATTTTTTTCGATTTTTTTTTACTACTTAATAGTCCCACAAGGGGACTCTAATATACAGTATTTTGATTGCTCTTAAAATGTAATGCATTATGTCTATAATGCATTACATTTTAATAGCAATGCTATTCCAACTTTGACCAGCAGGCTGCGCCAGAGAGGCACAGTCTGCTGGAGATGCCGGAAGACAGGCTCGGGGCCCTGATCGGAAGCCAGGTAAGCTTCCCAGCACATCAGCACCCCGCAATCACATTTGCGGGGTGCTGATGGGAGACAGAGGAAGTCCGCTCCCTCTGTTACCACTTTACATGCAGCGGGCGCCTGCCGGTTCGGGCTATTAGAGCAGGGCCCCGGCTCTCATGTGAGAGCCGGGTCCGTGCTCCCCGCTGCACGGGGGAGCCGTGCAGCGCTTAGACTGGGCCGCCGTAAAAACGCGGCAGCCCAGCCTAAGGCCTCTTAGTGACCGCCGTAAAAACACGTATGGGTGGTCACTAAGGGGTTAATGGTGTCCCAATATTTTTTAACTATTTTCTTAAAATGTATTGCCTGCTTAATGTAGGGTATGAGAATGGGCGGGATTGTCATTTCTTCTATTTTTTTTCTTTTCGGTTTGTCTTTCCTCTAATGAGGTCTGTCTACTGAGTTGACTTATTTCTGTTCTTTGTTGTATTAGTTTTCCTTTATCATATCCCTTGTATTCAAATTTCTTTAGCAAAAACTCAGCCTCCCTCTCCTATTCCTCTGTTTCTGTACAGTTTCTTTTCAATCGCAAAAACTGGCTTCTTGGAATATTCTCTAACCATCGTGGCAGATGGCAGTAATTTATACTATCATCTGTCCCTGCAAAAAAGTATACGTTGGCCGGACAAAGAGACCCCTGAAAAAAAGAATAGGGGAACACGTATACAACATACAGAGGAATTATGAGGGTCACCCATTATCGAGCCACTACAAAGAAAAACACAAAGGAAACTTCACTGGTTCGGATATCTACGAGGTAGAAATAAAGAGAAATAAAAGGGGTGGTGATTTAATCAAAGAAATGTCCAAGGCTGAGACTAAATTGATACTCAATATGGATTCCCTAATATTAAACGGCTTGAATGCCGAAATAGAGCTTTTTTGCCTTTGAATAAAGTTGAATATGTAGTCACGCTGAATAGAGGTAAACAAGAAGTTAATTACCAACATTAAGATAGTGAGCACATAAATATGTGCAGCAAAAGAGCCATGTAACACTCCCTGAGGAATAACAGCGTCTGTTTGAAACACGTTGGAGGCTTTTTGGTACCTGTAGAAATCCATAGCTACAGGTGTGACGTCACTTGCTGCTCCGTGAGAGTCCAAAACTGCTAACTCCTACCTTTGCAGCATCGCACCGCCGGCCGGGGTGCGAGGCAGCACATTGAAGAAGTGGACAATTTACAGCGTGAAACCCCAAACTTGGCACAAGTGAAACCTGGCAACAGTGCTCAGCAAGAACGAGCTGGTACAGCAGTCGCACCTTATTACAGGTAAATTCAAGCCTAAATCAGCCGGGTACACTGACATTAGCCAGTTAATAGTATAGAGGATAACAAACTATTATAGTCCCCTCCCCTACTATTCTAACTACATATAAACACTAGAGCGCGGTATCCCTAGTATTATATACAATGTTTATTTCAGTGCAGCAGTTGTTGCGGTTCTGCTGTGTTCTGCCAAAAGGAAGTGGAACATACAAAGAGCGCAACGGAAGCAACATAAGTATATTGCACGACTATAACTTAATTACCCTCCCCCACAGTCCCTAGTTTAAACACTCCTCCAACCTTCTAGCTATCTTTTCCCCCAACACAGCTGCCCGTTCCCCATTGATGTGCAGCCCATCCCTACGATAGAGCCTGTAGCCGACTTAGAAGTCGGTCCAGTTCTCCAGGAACCAAAAACCCTACTTCCTACACCAGTTCTTGAGCCCCTTGTTAACCTCCCTAATCTCCCGCTGCCTTTCTTATGTGGCTCGTGGTACAGGTAGTATTTCAGAGAACACTTCATTTGAGGTCCCTAAAATAATTTTTAAGGACGCTCCACCTACCTCTAACTTTGTCATTGGTTCCGATATGGACCATGACTGCTGAATCTTCTCCAGCCCCTCCAGTAATCTGTCAACCCAACCCGCGATGTGTCGAACTCGAGCGCCAGGAAGACAACACACCATTTGACGATCCCGGTCTTTGTGACAGATCGGTATCCCTAATAATTGAGTCTCCCACTACTAGCACCTGTCTGGCCGGCCCTGCTCTCCTGGTCCCCTGCTTACTGGAGCTGACATTCCCCTGACTGGCAGAGGAAGGTCGGCCGCAGCATTGCTCTCCCTGAACTGACTCTTGGCAATCAACTCAGTGATCGATTGCTAATGGAATAACTGACGAGGAGTAGGAGGAGGAAGGATCAGGACATCAGATGATGGAAAGGACAGACAGCTCCCTTCCGCTGAGGAGGTGGAGCATTGACAGCATAAAATTGGGTGCATGCCACAGGCTGGACCACCACATCGGGGCCACGGTTTTCCAAGGCCACTTTATGGTGACTCTACATGTATTGATGCAGAGCCATTGTGCTAACATTGGCACCCTGGCCACGCTTCACCTTCTGCCCACAAATTTGGCAAATGGCCATGTTCACCTCCACCGGCGCCCGAGTATGGCATTTTTCGCCCCAACACTCTGTGCTAATTGCCTGTTATAGCTGCCTCCATGAACCCCTGCACCGCTACTTTCCTGGCAGGTAGGCTCCTGCGAAGCGGGTAGTCTATTCCAGGCATGTTTGGCTCCTGACCTCCTATTGCTGCCACCCTACTGACTCAAGGCCACACTGCCACCCTGCTGGCTCAGCCGCTGCCTCACGTGCAAGCTGTCATCCTCTTTTCCTGATGATAAGTAAGCGCCTTCTTCACCCGGCTCCCAAGAGCGATCGGCTACATCATCATCATCCGCTACTGTCTGCACATCACTGATGTCCCCCTCAACGATCTCAGGGCCAGGAGCCAGACGGCTCGCAACACCTGCTCCCACGCGACTCTCATAATCACTACTTGCCTGCAACGTAAATGGCTATAGTACAAAGTAACTTTACCACAGAACGGCAATTAAGATATATATTTTTTCTTATTAATAAACCCCCCCAAAAAAGTATAACAATCCCAATTTACCGCAGAACGGCTTATATCTAGTACGTACGTTTATTTCCTTTCAATACACCCCGTAAATGGCTGTAGTACAATGTAACTTCACCGCAGAATAGCAATTAAGACATATTCTATTTCCTATTAATACACCCTAAAAAAGAAATTTAACAATCACAATTCACCACAGAACGGCTAATAGGACGTACGTATATTTCAAGTAAATGGCTGTAGTAGAATGTAACTTCATTGCAGAACTGCAATTAAGGCATATATTTTTTCTTTTTTTCTTTCTTATAAGTACACCCCCCAAAAAAAGTAAAACAATGTAAACTCACCGTAGACCAGCTACCTACGGATGTATATTTCCTATTAATACACCCAGGACAATGTAACTTCACCGCAGAAAGGCAATTATATATATATTTTTTTTCTATTAATACACCCCCAAAAAAATTCACCACCAATGTAAATTCACCACAGAACGGCTACTTACGGAGGTATATTTCCTATTAATACACCCTGTAAATAACTGTAGTACAATGTAACTTCACCGCAGAACGGCAATTAAGACATATTCTTTTTACTATTAATAAACTCCCCCAGAAAAATGAAACTATCAAAATTCACCACAGAACGGCTAATAGGACGTACTTATTTTTCCTATTAATACAAACGGTAAATGGCTATATCACACAGCACTTGTACCCCAATAACAAGCGAGGTTTGCTGGAATTACTGATGTATCATATAGTGCAAACAACCTAAAAGCAGCAGTGTAATAGCAATTTGGATCCCCAATAAGTGCAGCAACTTGTAATAGTAATTGTTCCTATTACCCGGGCTGTACACTCTCCTATTGCACCCTCTTCTCCTTTTATAGTGTAGATGATGCCTCCCTATCCTTTCCTTACACCTTGAATAATCTTATCCTGAACTTGTAAAAATATTTTTAAGCGCAATGAAGTCTTTCCTAGCACTGTCCCTAGCACTGTCCCTAGCACCTGCTGGCGTCTCTCCCTGCACTAAGTACATTAGAAAATGGCTGAATCCAAGATAGCTGAGGCAATTTATAGGGCTGTAACATCACAGGGGCTGGCTGGCTGCTGAATGGCTGCGTGCATGGCATTCTGGGTGATCCTTCGTTCCCAGATTTCTTTGCCCCATGTCTTAACACGTGCACCAGCCATTTTAGGAAAAAATGTGATTTGTTACCACAAAGAGCAAGGAAATTCGGCCTCGGTGTAAATCTTTCCAGAAATTGGGACCGAATTCCACTTTATCAACTTCGATTCGCTCATCTCTACTGGCCATGTGTGTTTCCCATTTTGCGGAACGGAACATCCTGCCCTCTACAGAACTGTCCTATCCTTGTTAAAATGAAAAAAAATAGGACATGTGTGACGGACTGCCTGGCACCCTGACTGGGTGCCTCCGCCGATCGATGCTTCCCAGTGCTTACCGAGTACTTTAAAGCACTCCACCGGACACCATCAGCACTGTAGTCCCCACTTCCAGCGTTACAGCTTGGCTGGGGTCTCGCTGTCCTCCACCGACCCTGTGCCCAAGACCAGGATCCAGCTTGCAGTGTGTAGAACCGTGTTGTAATCCAAGGGAGTATAATACATATAGCAATCCCCATAGTCAATATAGCTGTCCCCCCCCCCCCACACACATGAGATGAGACTATGTTGAGGGTGAAACAAAATCTCAATATATATACACAGTTCAAGAAGTCTAACCACATAATTTATTCAAACATTAACAGCATGCAAGAGACTAAGTGTCTTAATGAAAGAATAGTACGAGATGAGACACATGTGATGGGATAATCTCCTGAGTGTATCATGGGGTGATCTACTCCTCTACCCCAGAGTCGGCTACTCCTAGAGTCAGCTATCTTAATCCCATCACTAACACAATAGAACAAAGGGACAAATAAACTAACACATTCATTGGGAGTCTCAGTGCAGAGTTAACCCTTTTTGTGTTGCGGGATTCACACCCTGCACCTTTAATGGGCAATAGGTAAGATGTGGCCTATACCTCCACGCATAAATCAGCGTTAATAGTTCCTTTTAACCCCAAGAGGTCTGAGGGGGTCTCCATAGTTGTGGGTCCATAGGAAGGAGACTAGCCCTCAGTTTTCTCCAGCAGCCCCAGTGACGGTTCAGTCTGTCACAACATGTTCTATTTTTTTACGGGGCCATGGAGCAGACATGTGGATGCAGTCAGCACATTTATGTACTGTCCACATCTTTTGTAGTCCCATTGAAGTGAATGGGTCCACATCTCATCCACAAAACATGCGACTTGGATGTGGACCAAAACCATTGTGTGAAAGTTGCCTTGTTAAAGAATATTGTTCAGAATTCGGAAGATGGTCCATTACATCCCAGTGGAATTAGCCAGCCCTCTTTTGCCATTTTCGCCAGGGTTTGTCACAGACATAATTTGAATGATCTTGTGGTTAGCTACCCGCAGGCTACATCCTTAGGAGGAGACCATGACCTTGACTTGGGATGAGACATTAGACTTGAACAATGTTTACGGGAGCTCAAGAAAGAGTTTTCTGTCTTGCCAGCCACTTTTTGGAAAGACCTTTATTGGTTATGGGTCTGCAGCTAATTTTTTTGATTCTCAGATTGTCTGGCGATTATCCATTTCATTTGCAAGGTTCAAGGTCTAGAACAACAGTAGATAGTATGACTTTGTCTCATGGTTCTGTCAAGTGTTCTACTCTGCTGATAGCTGTAGTTGTGCATGCATAGGAAAAAGGAAAAAGACTGTGGCACTTTCAAATGGTGAAAAAATGTGTAGTCCTTTATTAACCTGTGTGACATTTCAGTCCGCTTACTGGGACCATTCTCATGCAAATGAATACAGAATCATGGTGCATATATAAAGGGTATCAAAACATTTGCATACTTAATCATCAATCAACAATTATATAAAATATCATATTCCATCATGTATAAAACACATTGTAGACATAAATTACATATTCTCATAAGTATAAAGTGTTATTCATATAATACATATCCCAATGTGACTTAATATGAAAACATCTCATAATCCCTTAATTAATATTCAGTTTAATTATTCTCCAAGTGTAAGGGGTGGTGGCATATGGAGATCACGACTTGCTCACCTGTAAAATGCTCAGAACCAAAGTCAACTAACATGGCTGCTCTGTCAGCATGTCAGCGCATCATCCTTACATGTCGGTCACATGATCTGCTTAATACATAATAGTTTAATTGAACAAACAAACCAAATAAAAAGTAACACTATAGATATAAAGTAGTAATATCACAGAGATATAGTAGATCTGGAAAACAGGCCATTCTTCAGGGGAAGCTAAAACAGTGGTAAGTAAGGAGGTGCTACATTCACGTGCACCTACTCAAACCCAATGCCTATATGTACACATTGCAGATAGCCTTCATCTACCTGCTATTAATTGTACCTATCAGTCATGTCAGTGGTCCTCTGATCACGAACAGCAACTGAACCAGGATTGAGGCATAAGTATAATAAATGAGTTATCCCAGTACCGGACCTCATAGGCAACTGCAGAAAGACTGGGGAGAACCGCACATTGTGTATAGCACAGCGGCATTAAATCCATGTAGTTGTGCATGTGTGAGAGGGGGAAACAGCTCTCACTGTCTGAACACTGATAGTATAGATTAAATTAAATGTCCTGGACTGACAGTCTGCTGTTTGGCCACAAAGAGCCTGCTGTTTCGAAAATACAGCTAACAGGCTGCATATATTTCCATATTCATGAGAGGTGGAGTTTCAGAGCCTGGAGAAGAAAAGGAAGCAGACATCCTAGAAAAAGCTGAGACTGAGGAACTGTGTGAGCAGTAAAACCGACGGCATCTAGGTATGAGAGCATCCCAATACTGTGAGTCAGTATGACATGCCGATGACAGGCATCGCTCTTAGAATCACTGCACACTTCACTTATTTGGGAAGCCACAACTGACCAAATAACTCAAGTATCAACTCAGCTTTACAGGTCAATGTTAGCGCCAAGAAAAAGCGCACTCCTTTTACACCATTGGCTGCTTATTCCACATAGATGTCTACAGAGTGGAGAGGGTGTCATCAGTAAGTTTGTGTTGATGTCACTGATTATTTTACCCTTCCTCTGATCCATCAGAAAAATAACCCACAAAAAATGGATCCTGTCTGTGGAGCATCCGCCTTTACTCGGTTAGGATTTGGTCAGTAATTAGTGATGAGCGAGCATGCTCGACCGAGTACCGGTTCAGCTTGAGCATCGCTATGCTCAGCCCATTGCGGTACTAGGCCGAGTACCACGTGTGCTTGAGCAAAATGCTCTAGTCTCCTCCCCACACATTTGGCGCCTCCTAAGCAGCCAATCAACGTGCAGGTAAGTAATGCCCTTCACTGAAATGCCGTAGCCATGTTAGCTACTGGCATTACACTGGTTGGCTGGCAGGAACGAGTCATCGGGTGCTATATAGCACCCGATGACACGTGTTTGGCTCAGTCAGCGTCAGGGAGAGCAGAGCGTAGGCAGGGAAAGATAGTGTGTGAAGTGAAATTTAATAGATTTTATTAGAAACAAGATTTGCAAAGACCCAAAAGTCCTTTTAAGGACTACAGTGTGTGTGTGTTTGAGAGCAGTAATATATTTTTAGTCTCTGTGCTTAATTGATCAGTCCCTGGGACAACCGTGCTGAGGAAGAGACACGGTGCAGGGAGAAAAATCGCTGTTTTAACAACTACCTAAAGCTTTTCATGCAACCAATAATCCTTTTAAGAGCTAGTGCGTGTGACAGCAGAAATATATTTTTCTTTAAAACCTATTAGTGACATATACTGTATATCATCTGCACACTGTATTTTTGCATAAATTCAACTAATCAGCGCCACATTTATTGTCAATAGTGTGTGTGCGTTTAATCCACATCTGTGACATATACAGTCCTCCATCCGCAAAATAAATATTTTGTGGAAATTTAACCAATTTATGCCACATCTGTTTGTGCGTTTAATCCACATCCATGACATATACTGTATTCCATCCGCAAACTATGGTTTTGGGGGAAATTTAACTAGTTTGTGCCACATCTGTGTGTGCATTTAATCCACATCCGTGACCTTTGCTGTACTGTACAAAAAATGTGTGGAAATTTAACCACTCTTGTACCACATCTGTGTGTGCATTTAATCTACATCCGTGACATATACTGTATTCTATCCGCAAACTATCTTTTTGGGGGAAATTTAACTAATTTGTGCCACATCTGTGTGTGCGTTTAATCAATATCCATGACATATACTCTACTCCATCCGCAAACTGTTTTTTGGGGAAATTTAAATAATTTGTGCTACATCTGTGTGTGCGTCTATTCCACATCCGTGACATATACTGTATTCCATCCGCAAACTATGCTTTTTGGGGAAATTGAAATAACTTGTGCCACATCTTTGTGTGCATTTAATCCACATCCATGACATATACTGTACTCTATCCGCAAACTATGTTTTTTGTGGAAATTTGTGCACCATCTAGTCTCCATAGTGTGTGGCGTTCTGTGTCAAATACTGTACCACATCTGAAAACAGTGTATTTTGGTGAAATGTAAATTATTTGTGCAACATCTAGTATCCATAGCGTGTGGCTCTCTGTCAAAAACTGTACCACATGTGAAAACAGTGTATTTTGGGGAAATGTAAATTATTTGTGCAACATCTACTGTGTGTGCATTTGATACATATAATTGACATATACTGTACTTTATCCGCAGACGTTGTATGCTAGTCTGTGACATTATCATGGTTTCATCTCCTGTGTAAAGTTTGCGCATCCCAAATACCTGTTTTAATTTATTGTCGCATACACTTACAAATCCTACGCTACTGTACGTGTGACATACTTTTAAGCATATAAAGCATTTAATATTAAGAAGGCGGCCAGTAAGGGACATGCAAGTGGCCATGTTGCTGATGGTGCATGCAGAGGCCGTGGCCCTGGGCGCAATGAAACTGAGTAAAAGAATGTAGCTGAGGGCCTCCAGGTGCGCTCAGGGCGATGGCAAACATTTTAGAGACTAAGTGCCGAAACTGCAACCCAAAACTCACTTATTTATTGCAAAATGCCCACACGGTCTTTTACCCTGAATATTACAGTCCAATATAGTATATCTTCCATGTTCCTTATCATTTATCTATAGCTGTAGAGTGCCAGTTCGTGCCACGTGTCCAACTTGGACACCCAGTAGTTGTAAGGCAAAGAGGGATCACGGAGGACTATTACACCTTCACCATCTTCCAAATTTTTTCCATCCTTGTGACACTAGGCCGGGCATCAAGGTGAGGGTGTTGGCGGGGTGTCATGAAACTGTCCCAGGCCTTGGAGAGTGTTGTCCTGCCTCTGTTGGAACTGCTGTGTGTTCCCCTCATCTCCCCTCTTGCGTTGCCCAAGGAACTGCGTACTCTGCCGCTATCGTTGTCAGATGAAAATTTATCGAGCAATTTTTCAAGAAGGACTTTCTGGTATTGCACCATTTTGCTCGTTCTTTTCACCACAGGAATGAGAGATGAGAAGTTCTCTTTGTAGGGGGGGTCGAGAAGGGTGAACTGAACAACCAGTAATCGCTGTTGTGCAAAATGCGTAGAATGCGAGATTTACAGGAAAGGCAGCATAACATAAAGTCAGCCATGTGTGTCAGAGTACCAACAGAATAGACTTTGCTGTCCTCATCAGGAGGATGACTCTCCTTATCCTCTTCCTCCTCTCCTGCTGATTTATGCTGAACAGATGGAATAAACCTGCTATCGTTACTACCCTCCTTAGTGGAGGCAACCGTCTCTTGCTCCTTTTCCCCATCATCATTATCATCATCCAATTCACACTGAGAAGATGAACTGAGGGTGATCTGGCTATCACCCTATGTAATGTCTTCCCCCTAGTTCCACCTCTTCCACATGTAAAGCGTCCGCCCAGGGGCGTAGCTAAAAATGACTGGGCCCCATAGCAAAAATGTTTTATGGACCCCCTCCCAGATCTCCCATCCCCACATACCTCTCGGGCCTCCCACCCCTCCAGAACCTCCCACTGATGGTATCTGTATTTTGGGGACTGCAAATTATATACGGCCGTGTGCATGAAGCCTTAGAGGTTTTCAACCTTTTGGTGGGGAAGGGGGGGGGGGGGTTAGGAACTCCCTCCTGCCTGACCATGGGTGCCAGACGTGAGCGCACACAACATACGCTTATTAGACTTAGCAAAATACAGCTGCTTTCTTCCACAAATGGCGCCTCATCTGTCAACAGGTTGTGTCAGGTATTACAACTGCACCCCACTGAAGTAAATGAGGCTCAGCTGTAATTCCCTACACAACCTGTAGACAGGTGTGGCGCTAACAGCCCTGATTTTCTTGTATGAGGCCTGTAATCCTCTCAAGTTATAGTTGGTGACCTGTGTACCCCGAGGTGGGGAGGTCCTAGTATAGTATATTCATCTGACCCAAAATTTCCTGTGGAGTTTACATGTGATTTGAGCACACATACAGATTATACATCATTTGGTTGGGAATGGGGTGTGAATTCATATGAAGCAAAAACCCCGATGCCCACATCACTCTCCAATTGAGCTGTTTTCTTATGTTCAAGATCTCTGCTGTAAAGCAAATGTCTGGGAATGCTGTTCACATCTCGGGTAACATGGCTGTCAGCTCAAGGCCATCAGGCTCTAAGATAACGCTGCCGCGCCGTGCCTCCACATTACCTCGCCTCACGCCTGGCTGCGCCTCTCAGACAGTCTTCGCTCCTCTCCTCTTCTTCCAATCAGAAAAAGGAGGAGCCGCAGCAGTAGCGCGGCAATATGTATAGGCGGCGCTACGCTGAGCCGCACAGGTCATATGGAAGGACCGGAGGGACGTCATCTTGAGTGGACATTTTGCTTGGGGGGAGGGTGAGCGGGTGCTGAGCAGGCATGAGCGGGCTGCAGGCGCAAAACAAATGCTGCGCGGCCGCGCACCCGCACAGCTTAGAGGGAAGGGAACAGTCTGTACGCCGTAGCCACTTGAATAAAAATTAAAATAAAAAAATCCTCAGTCAGCCAGCGGCCCGGGCCCCCAGTGGCGAAGAGCCCCATAGCCATTGCTATGGCTGCTATGGCGATCCCTACGCCACTGCGTCCGCCTTCATTGTTAGCAGCCAGCGTTTCAGTAGACACAGAAGTGGGATGGTTAGGCAGATAATAGCGGCATCGCCACTCACCAACTGTGTTTATCCCTCAAAGTTGCGTAAAACATCACAGAGGTCAGACATAAAAGACCATGTTGCAGCTGGTATTCCGCTACTGCCTTCTGCTGCTCACAAAGTCTGGCCATGGAATTCAAGCGCGTGCTCACGTCACACAACAGGCGGTTAGCTGGCAAATATAAGAGCTGCAGCAGCGTTGCCAGACCATCGGCAGCTATACATGACTTTCTGAAATGGGCACACACATGGCACACCTTCACCAGTAGCTGAGGCAGATTGGGGTATATTTTGAGAAATTTCAGAACACGTGGGCTAGACATGGTATGGCCGGATCCCGGACATTAAAGAGGGATCCACATGGCCATATCAGCATTTGTCCCATGTACAATCTTGCCTTCTTCACTGGGCAGAGGTGGTTTTCTGCCCAGTGATTAAGATTCTATTATTAGGACAGGTTTTTAAGGGACAATTTCCCGACGTTTTGCTGTGGTCACTGGGCAGAGTTGTCATTCTGTCCGGTGAGGGCTGTGATTGGCTAAGGGCTGGGTTTGTTATGTTGGTATGTTCCAGTGTTTGAGTTTTTATTGTTATGGTTTGAGTTTGAGTTTATGACTATGCTGTAAAATATGTTATGATTATTTGGTTATTTATGAGTTCTTAACCACTTCAGCCCCCCTAGCTTAAACACCCTTAATGACCAGGCCACTTTTTACAATTCTGCACCACACTATTTTCACCGTTTATTGCTCCGTCATGCAACTTACCACCCAAATAAATTTTACCTCCTTTTCTTCTCACTAATAGAGCTTTCATTTGGTGGTATTTCATTGCTGCTGACATTTTTACTTTTTTTGCTGTTAATCAAAAATTACCAACATTTTTGCAAAAAAAATTTATTTTTCACTTTCTGTTGTAATTTTTTTTTTAAAAAACTACATTTCTATATAAATTTTTCGCAAAATTTATTGTTCTACATGTCTTTGATAAAAAAAATCCAATAAGTGTGTATATTTATTGGTTTGGGTAAAAGTTATAGCGTTTACAAACTATGGTGCAAAAAAGTGAATTTCCGCATTTTGAAGCAGCTCTGACTTTCTGAGCACCTGTCATGTTTCTTCAGGTGCTAGAATGCCAGGAAAGTATAATACCCCCAAATGACACCATTTTAGAAAGAAGACACCCCAAATATTTATGGAGGGGCATGGTGAGTTCATGTATCATTTCATTTTTTTCACAAGTTAGCGGAAAATTACACTTTCTGAGGAAAAAAATAAAAATAATAAAGTTTCCATTTCTGCTAACTTCTGGCAAAAAAAAATAAAATCTCCCACGGACTCACTATGCCCCTCAGTGAATACCTTGGGGTGTCTACTTTCCGAAATGGGGTCATTTGTGGGTGTGTTTACTGCTCTGGCAATTTGGGCGAGGCTAAATTGTGAGCAGCCATGTAAAAGCTAAAGGTACTCGTTGAATTTGGGCCCTTTGCACTCAGGCTGCAAAAGTGGCACACATGTGGTATCGCCGTACTCAGGAGAAGTAGGGAATGTGTTTTGGGGTGTATTTTTACATATACCCATGTTGGGTGAGAGAAATATCTCTGTAAACTGACAACTTTGTTTAAAAAAATTTAAAAAGTTGTCATTTACAGAGATATTTCTCACACCCAGCATGGGTATATGTAAAAATACACCCCAAAACACATTGCCCTACTTCTCCTGAGTACGGCGATACCACATGTGTGACACTTTTTTGCAGCCAAGATGCGCATAGGGGCCCAAATTCCAATGAGTACCTTTAAGATTTCACAGGGCATTTTTACGCATTTAGATTCCAGACTTCTTCTCACGCTTTAGGACCCCTAAAATGCCAGGGCAGTATAAATACCCCACAAATGACCCCATTTTAGAAAGAAGACACCCCAAGGTATTCCGTGAGGGGTATGGCAAGTTCATGTAAAATTTTATTTTTTGTCACAAGTTAGTGAAATATGAGACTTTGTAAAAAAACAAAAAACAAAAAAAATATATCAATTTCCACTAACTTGTGCCAAAAAAAAAAAATTCTGTGAACTCGCCATGCCCCTCACAGAATACCTTGGGGGGTCACATGTGGGGTATTTATACTGCCCTGGCATTTTAGGGGCCCTAAAGCGTGAGAATCCAAAATGCGTAAAAATGCCCTGTGAAATCCTAAAGGTACTCATTGGTTTTAGGGCCCCTTTGCACATCTTGGCTGCAAAAACGTGGCACACATGTGGTATCGCCATACTC
The DNA here is from genome assembly GCA_033119425.1 of Bufotes viridis. Classification (NCBI taxonomy): domain Eukaryota; kingdom Metazoa; phylum Chordata; class Amphibia; order Anura; family Bufonidae; genus Bufotes; species Bufotes viridis. The sequence goes on from CM065589.1 coordinate 360,103,886, forward strand.
AGGAGAAGTAGGGCAATGAGTTTTGGGGTGTATTTTTACATATACCCATGCTGGGTGTGAGAAATATCTCTGTAAATGACTTTTTAAAAAAATTTATACAAAGTTGTCATTTACAGAGATATTTCTCTCACCCAGCATGGGTATATGTAAAAATACACCCCAAAAAACATTGCCCTACTTCTCCTGAGTACGGCGATACCACATGTGTGACACTTTTTTGCAGCCAAGATGTGCAAAGGGGCCCAAAGTCCAATGAGTACCTTTTAGGAGGGCATTTTTACGCATTTTTCTTCTCACGCTTTAGGGCCCCTAAAATTCCAGGGCAGTATAAATACCCCACATGTGACCCCATTTTGGAAAGAAGACATCCCAAGGTATTCCGTGAGGGGCATGGTGAGTTCATAGAAGATTTTTTTTTTGGCACAAGTTAGCGGAAATAGATTTTTTATTGTTTTTTCTCACAAAGTCTCCCTTTCTGCTAACTTTTGACAAAAAGTTCAATTTTTCCTGGACTCCCTATGCCCCTCAGCAAATACTTTGGGCTGTCTTCTTTCCAAAATGGGGTCATTTGTGGGGTGTTTGTACTGTTCTGGCATTTTGGGGGGGCTAAATTGTGAGCAATCCTGTAAAACCTAAAGGTACTCGTTGGAATTTGGGCCCCTTTGCGCACCCCAGGCTGCAAAAAAGTGTCACTCATGTGGTATCCCCATACTCAGGAGAAGTAGGGCAATGTGTTTTGGGGTGTATTTTTACATATACCTATGCTGGGTGAGAGAAATATCTCTGTAAACTGACAACTTTGTATAAAAAAAATTAAAAAGTTGTTGTTTACAGCGATATTTCTCACACAAAGTATGGGTATATATAAAAAGACACCCCAAAACTCATTGCCCTACTTCTCCTGAGTAGGGTGATACCACATGTGTGCCACTTTTTTGCAGCCAAAATGCACAAAGGGGCCCAAATTCCAATGATTACCTTTAGGATTTCACAGGGCATTTTTACGCATATGGATTCTCACGTTTTAGGGCCCCTAAAATGCCAGGGCAGTATAAATACCCCACATGTGACCCCATTGTGGAAAGAAGACACCCCAAGGTATTCTGTGAGGGGCATGGTGAGTTCACAGAAATTATTTTTTTTTGGCACAAGTTAGCGGAAATTGATATATATATATATATTTTTATAAAGTCTCATATTCCACTAACTTGTGACAAAAAATAAAATTTTACATGAACTCACCATACCCCTCAGCGAATACCCTGGGGTGTCTTCTTTCTAAAATGGGGTCACATGTGAGGTTTTTGTACTGCTCTGGCATTTTAGGGTCTCCGCAATCATTACACGTATGGCCAGCATTAGGAGTTTCTGCGATTCTCCTTTTATTGAGCATACGGGTAATGAGATTTTTTTTTTCCGTTCAGCCTCTGGGCTGAAAAAAGAAAAAAAATGAACGGCACAGATTTCCTTTTTCGCATCGATCAATGTGGATGAAAAAATCTCTGCCCAAAAATGTGCAAAAAAAAAAAATGAACGGCACAGATTTCCTCATTCGCATCGATCAATGTGGATGAAAAAATCTCTGCCAAAAAATGTGCAAAAGAAAAAGTAGTAAGGCCCCATTCACACGTCTGCAAAAATGTCCACATCTATTCCGCAATTCTGCGGAATAGATGCGGACCCATTCAGTGTGAATGGGGCTGGCGGTGATGCGGAGAGCACACTATGCGCTCGCCGCATCAGCATTTGCGGAGCTGCGGCCACAAACTTCCGGGTTTCGGCCCCCAAACATCCGGCCGCAGCTCCGCAAAAGATAGAGCATGTCCTATTCTTGTCCCCAATTGCGGACAAGAAAAGGCATTTTCTATAAAGTTCTGGCAATGTGCGGATACGCAAAATGCGGAAAGCACATTGCCGGTGTCCGTGTTTTGCGGATCCGCGGATCCATGGATCCGCAAAACACATACGGACGTCTGAATGAGCCTTACAGGGGGGTGATTAGTGACAGGGGGGTGACAGGGGGGTGACATGGGGTGATCAGGGGGTTAATCGGGGGTTAATCAGGGGTTACTCAGTGACGGGGGTGGGGGGGATGGATGGGGGGGGGGTCTGTGTGGTGATTGGTGCACTTACAAAAGTTTCCTTTGGTGGTCCCAAGCAAAAGGGACCACCAAAGGAACGATCAGCAAGCATATCAGACGCTGTTAACAAAACAGCATCTGATATGCCATTTTTTTTTACTTCTACAGCCTGCCAGCGCACGATCAGCGCTGGCAGGCTGCAGTTTAACTTCTTCCCGATTCAATCCTGTGAACGCGCAGGACGCAATCCTGCGTTAGGCGGTCGGAAAGAGGTTAAAACAGGCCATGCTATTTGTTTACCTCCACTTTCGTGTGTTATGTTTTTATTTATATTAATGTATACGTTTGGGATGTTTGTTGTGCATGGTACATATATGCATCATGATTGCCATGTGTGTGAGCTTGCCGTGTGAGCTACAAAGCTGCAAACAAGTTTTAGCCATTATCAGACACAACCAACCTGGTCCCTTATACCCTGCCACAGCTCTGTGCTGTTTGTCACCCAAGCAAATGAGTTTCAGCACGGCCTGTTGCCACTTCCCCACTACCTTGCTACAATGCTTCCAGCTACTGACTGATGGTTGATTGCTCCTGCAAGATGAGAATTCTGAGTTTGCAGTGGAGGAGGAGGTGGAGGCGGAGGACGACAAGGGGGGGTTGCAGCCACGAATGTAGGTGGTAGCGGAAGCACCTGTGCCATCCCAGGGTACAACACGCTACCAGCCTCCACAAGGTTCACCCAGTGGGCCTTCATGGAAATGTAGCGTCCCTGGCCAAAAGCACTTGTCCATGTGTCCGTCGTTAAGTGGACCTTCCCAATAACTGCGTTGGTCAGGGCACAGGTGATGTTACGGGACACAATTGCTGGTGTAATGCGGGGACGGCACACCGAGAAAAATAGTGGTGGCTGGGGACTGAGTAATGAAGGACGACTGCCGCCATGAGGCTGAGGAAACCTTCAGTGTCCACAGGCCTAAATGCAAGCATTTCCAGGGCCAGAAATTTTAAAAGGTGAAATTTCACAAATTTCTGTTTTTTTCAATTGAGTGGTACAGTTTATAGGTCACATTAAAGGTGGAAAAGTTCTGAAATGATTTATCTTTGTCTCATTTTTTTACAGCACAGAAACCTGACATTTTAACAGGGGTGTGTAGACTTTTTTTATCCACTGTACAATTGCATATGCAGGAAAGAATGTTTCCTAACAATTTTTTCTGTAAAATTGTTTATTTTTTATTTTTGGGGTGGGCGTATTATTGTCAGTCTGTAAAAGTGGCGTACAAGTAGGACAACATGGTTCCCAGCAGAAACCTGGGAGTCCAAGATGCATCCAGACATGGTCCCGATGCTGTTCCCAATCAATTTCGGTGGTGTTTCTGTCACTTTCTAACCTTTTCCCTTTGAACCAGGCACCCTGCCCTCTTCAGAGCAGAGGGTGCCTAGTTGTCTCTATTGACTTCCATTATACTCGGGTGCTCGGCCGAGCACACGAACATAGCAATGTGCTCGGCCCGAACATCCAAACACCCGAATACTTTGGTGCTCGATCATCACTATCAGTAATCCATCAGTATTGCTAATGCCAAAAAAAACAGGAGTAGATACAAAACATAGATGACACATGAACTGATTATTTGCATGTCTTATGTGTTTTGTAACCACTCCTGCTTTTGGCTACCAAATCACAAGCCAATTCTGATGGGATCATACAGGCCTTACAGCTGCTACACAGATAGGATCCGTTGTGCGTCTCATTTTTCCATCCTTTTGACAGATCAGAGAAAGGATCAAAAAAATGATGTCAGCCAAAAAGGCTAAATAGTGGCCCAGTCATGAAGTGGGGATGGTAGGTACAGCATGAGAAGTCTACAGAGTGACCCTATGACATAGTGGTGAGGTGAAAGCAGCATGAGGAGACCATGAGGAGACCACAGAGTGGCCTAATGACAGAGTGTGAAGGTGGCGACAGCAGCATCAGGCGGAGGCCACAGGGTGGCACAATGACAGTGTGGATGTGGCGGCAGCATCAGGAGACCACAGACTGGCAAGGTGATATAGTGTGTAGGTGGCAGCAGCATGAGGATGCCACAGAATGGCACGATGAGAGATTGTGGCATCCTCATGCTGCTACAACCTCCACAGAGGGGCAGAGTGACAGAGTCGGGAGGTGGCAGCGGCAGCAGAAGCATCAAGAAAAGGCCACATGGTGGCACAATGACAGAGTGTGGAGGTGGCAGCAGCATCATCAGGAGAAGGCCACAGGGTGGAACAGTGACAGTGTTTTGGTGGCAGCAGCATCAGGAGGGCACAGAGTGGCACAATGACAGTGTGGAGGTGGCATAAGCAACTTCAGGAGGCCACAGAGTGGCACAATGACAGTGTTTAGGTGACAGCAGCATCAGGAGGCCACATAGTGGCACAATAGCAGCGTGGAGGTGGCGGCAGCATCAGGAGGAGGCCACAGAGTGGCACAACAACAGACTGTGGAGGTGGGTGACAATAACAATACCCACTGACGACGGTGGGTGTAAGAAGGAGCACTTGGCATCAGGTGTGTGGTATCAGGCGGGTGGCGGCATCAGAATAGTAGCTGAGGCAGGTAGCCAGAAAAAACCTGTCTCTTTTGTCAAGATTTGGGTGAGGCAGCATGGATGATCTAATCTGATGCATCAGGTATTGGTGGGTGGAAATCCTAGCTGTTCCACGTCTGATTCATCTTGACAAAGGTCAGTCTCTCCATCTTGGGTGGACAGGCGAGTTCTCCTTGGGGTAACTATGGCCCCCGACACACTAAACACCCGCTCTGATGCCACACTACTGGTCGGGCAGAACAGCTTTTCCAGGGCAAACTCTGCTAGCTGCGGCCACAAATCCAGGAGCTCAGGCCTCTCGCTGTAACCCCTGCTACCACGCCCCCTTACTCTGCTGCAACTTTGCCTGCGCCAGAAACATTTAGGCCTCTGCTACTCCCCTGTGCAGGGCCTGGAACTTCTGACACAATGTTAGATCAAATAATTAAATGTTAGATCAAATATTTTTTTCCCCACTAATAAACGGCAAACTGGGCTTCAGAATATATCACTGCACCGCAGAACAGCAATTAGGCCCTAATTTTTTTCTCCTTTTACACAACACAAAAGGCTTTAAAATATATAAGTGCAACGATGAATGGCGAATGTATTTTTATTTCACCACTAATACAAGGTAAACAGGGCTTCAGAATTTAGCACTGCACCGCAGAATGGCAATTAGGCCCAAATTTTTTTTCTACTTTTACAGAAAAGGCTTTTCAACAGACAAGTGCAATGATGAACGGCAAATGTATTTTTATTTTGCCAATAATACACGGCAAACTGGGCTTTAGAATATATCACTGCACTGCACAAGGGCAAAAATATTTTTCTTTTGCCACTAATATACAGCAAAAAGGCTCTACAACCTATAACTGCACCGCACAAGGGCAAATAAGATGTACTGTAGAAATATTTCCTTGTAATAAACCCTATTAATGGCTGTATTAAACAGCACTTGCACCCCAATAACAAGAACGGTTTGCTGGAATGACAGAGCTGTATAATGGCAATTTGGATCCCCAGTCAGTTCACCAAGGTGTAATAGGATTGTTCCTATTACCCAGTTTGTAAACCCCCCCACTGAACCCCGTTCTACATAAATCCTCCCAATCCTTTACCTGCACTTATAAATTGTTTTTTCACCACAATCAAGTCTTTCTATCACTTTCCCTAGTGCCTGCAGACACATCTCTCCCTGCACTAAGTAAGCTGGTAAATGGTAGAATCTAAGATGGCTGCTGCTATTTATAGGGCTGTGACATCACAGGGCTGGCTGGCTGCTGATTAGCTGCATGCATGTCAGTATGGGTGATCCCGCCTTCCCGAAGTTCCTGTCTCCATGTCCTCACATGTGCAGCAGCCATTTTAGGAAAAAAATGCGATTTGTTACCAATAAGCGTGAGGAAATTCGGCTTCGGTGCAAATATAATTTTTCCTGAAATTCAGATTGAATTACACTTCGTCAACTTCTATTCGCTCATCTCTAACCCTGATCCTGTCCAGAGGAACAAGGATTGTTTCCAGGAACAAGGATGAGAGCTAAGGAGCAAAGCTACATACACTGCAGTATAACATGCTTGTTGGAGAGGCATTTGTTCTGTGCAGAGTCACCAGTGGATGCAGAGCAGACCCGGGTCGGTAAGATTGTGCACGCACCTCCTTACAGTGTTGGTGCCTAGAGACTGAGACCAGGCCTGTAGTTAGTTAGGGTCTCTATGTCAGGCCACAAATGTTACTACTGTTCATTGCAAGGACTCCACAACATAAAGTGACATTTCACATTGGAGAGCTGATAAAATTCCCACAAACTCAAGCCAGCTGGCGTTTTGCTCAGAAGGAATACTCAGGCACAGCCATACAGTGGTTCTTGTTTTTTTAGGGTAATAACAGGTAGGGTGTGGCAGTTTAGTTGTGCCCTCCAGTAGGTAAATTACTGCACTTTCCTCCTGCATCCATCGTAGGGACCGTGCTGTGCAGCACAAGGATCTCAGCCTTCGGGCTGGATATATGTAAATTTATTGTATGTTCTCAGCTTTTGCGGTTGTGTTTATTGCCACATGTAAGTAAAATTCTGTTTTAGCAAAAGCTGATGTTGGGGTTGCTTTCCTCGTTCGTGAATTCACTGGATCCTGAGGAGCGCACCCCGACACACAGCTTACACATACTATAGATTTTGAACTGATTTTGCATTTTGTTCTTGATAATTTGCCTACAGGAATGATTTTTGGGTATCCCTAGTTATGTTCCCAAAATCATGTTATTGACTTGGAGAAGCAGGACCTGGTCAAATGGGGCTCCAAAAGTATGAAATCGTGTACTGTATGTCTTTGTCTATTTCCTGCATCTCATCTGACACACCTCCACTACTATCCCAATAACCATACAGTAAAACTGTGCTAATGAGCTTCTCCCTGACACCTCGTCTCATAGTTTCTGCTCATTTCAACTCCTGATATCGAGCCAGAACCTAGACTGTCAGAAGGGATTGTGGTATCTATGATTGATTCTGACCTTGTCCCTGACATTAGAGGTTGCCAGCAATCAACTCTGTACTGGGAAACTTTATGCCTCCTCAGTTTGCACTTAGATTGCTTAATTAAACTCATCATGATTCCATTTTGTGTGCACATCCAGGGATCATGATAACTAAAAGGCTCTCTAAAAGAATCTCTCATTATTGGTCACCTTTATCCCGAGTTTTTAAGGCTTATACCTTTGCCTGTCATACATGTGCCTGTGCCAAAACTCTCAGCATTCATACTAGTGGTAACTTTGTCCATTTTCTAGCACCAAACAATTGAACATCCAACACCATAGGTTACAAAAAATCCAATTTTATTTATTGAATATATAATGGAACAAAAATAATAAAATGCACCATAAAACTAGCAGCAACATCAATGTAACACAATTAAGGAAGACAAATAGAAGGGAACTGCAGGGTCAGCACACGAAGGGCAAACACATGAAGTGCATAGCGACAAGTATAAACAGCACTCCAAAGTTATTATTGAATAGACTCGGAAGAAGCTAGTTTGGGCAAAACAGCGTTGGGAGGAGGCGACAGCAGGATCGACACACTTTTGGAGTGTATACTTTATTGGTTTGCACCACTCTTTAGCTTTTTTCTGCCATTTATAGAGACTAATTGTCCGGGCTTAGTCTATTCAATAATAACTTTGGAGTGCTGTATATACTTGTCACTATGCACTTTATGTGTTTGCCCTTGGTGTGCTGACCCTGCGGTCCCCTCCTATTTGTCTTTCTTAATTGTGTTACATTGATGTTGCTGCTAGTGTTATGGTACATTTTATTATTTTTTTTCCATTATATATTCAATAAAATTGTATCTTTTGTAACCTATGGTGTTGGATGTTCAATTGTTTGCTATTTATAGGTAACTATAGCCAACCCTTCCTTGACTTAAAGTGGACACCCGGTGTTTAATTTGGTGTGTTTTGTCCATTATCTGTAGCACAGAGACCATGGACCCGTCTCTCTATGAATTTTATCACTGATCTTCCACTGTTAGGGGGTAAAACTGTTATTTGTGTGGCGGTGGTGGATCATTTCAGTAAGATTTGTAATATTATTCCATTGTTAAAACTGACAAATTCCAAAACCTTGTTGTTTATTTATAATACATACATTTATAATACATAATAATTATAATTTATAATTCATTTCTGCATGTTATTCAGAGACTAATAAACAAACTGAGAGGTTTAAGTCCCAGAGGATTTTTTTTTTTGCATTCATTTTTCCTCTCTGCCTTCCTGGAGCCATGACTTTTTTATTTTGCCATTTTTCACATAGACATATGAGGGCTTGTCTTGGACAAGTTGTACTTTCTATTGCAAATAATTTAATTCAGCCACAGTTTTACGGGTTTTGTATTTATGGTATTCCCTATGCTCTGGGTCTGTACGATTACAATGATTCCACATTTATGTAGTTTTTACTGTGTTTTAATACAGAAAAAAACAAAAACTTTGAAACATGTAATAACCTTTTTATAGTTGCATCTACAGAGTTGTGTTGGTGTTAATTTTTTTGTGGGATGATGTGTAGTTTTTAATTATACAATTTTGGAGTGTGTTAATCTTTGATTACATTTTATTTTTGGGGTAAGTGAAGCATTGAAAAATGGCAAATCGGCATTTTCATTTTTTTTTCCATTAAGTTATTCACTGTGTAAGAGAGCGCAAGGTTCCGTCATCAACGGAAGGTACGTGTCACCGAGGTTCATAACCTCGGTGAGGTAAGAGCCATTTTGTCTATGTCAGCAGCAGGTAGTGCTACTGACACAATTGCTAGATAGCATGGCTGCAAAGCCGATCCGGGCCTGCTCTTACCGGGAGCAGCTAAAGTGTAGGGTGGGTGGTTGCTCCCCACGACCCAGTCCTGGTTTTGGGCTGGGTTTAAAAACACAGCCAGCACCAGCAGCTGAGGGAGATTGTCCTGGAGCTGCTGGTAATGCTGTGGAGCTCTGCCTGGAAGCCTGAGGTTGGACTTTCCTGCGGCTGGGCTGACACGCACCTAAACTACACAGATGATTTGATCCTGTCTTGGACTTTTGTTTTGCCTCACATTTTTGCCATGTGTGTGAAGTAACACTATGTGACTGTTTTGGGTTTTGTTTGTGCAAGTGTGAAATAAAACACTGTTTGCTGCACTACCTGGACTCCCTTTGCCTCTATACTGCACCCGCACAGCTGTCTACTCCCAACAACTGTATGAGATAAATATTTTTATAATTGAATAGTTCAGGCATTTTGGGACATGGTGATGCCTATGATCCTAATGTTTTTTATTGTTTATATTTTATTTCTGGGAAAAGGGGGGTGATTTAAATTTTTTAAACATTTTTTTTAAACTTTAAAAAACTTTTTTACCACTCTAGGAGGCTAGAATATTTGATCTTTAGATCGCTTTTAGCTTACATTGTAGTTACAAAGTAAGGGCTCATACACGGCCGTTGCTCTCCCGTTCTGTGCATTGATGACCGCAATTTGCGGTCGCCAATGCACAGGCAACATTCGTGTAGCTGCCGCTGACTGATCCAGACCCATTCAACTTGAATGGGTCCGTGATTCGTCCGCACCACAAAAAGAGAACATGCCTCCATTCCACAACACACCTTCCTGATAGTGGACCTATTTAAGTGAATGATTCTGCATCAGTGGTGCAGTGCAAAAACACCCAGGGCCCATATACTGCAGACCCACAATTTACGGGCCACAATACAGGCCCGGCTGGCACGTGTGCACGAGCCCTAAGTCTGATTTGCTGTTATCTTATGGAGCCCTTCCACCTGTAGGCCTCCATAAGAACTATAACTTTGATACACTGGGTCACTTTAGAGTGAAGTAACGGCTCCCTTGATCATCACATAGGGGAGCCATTCCTCATTCGTTTCCAAGTTTTCAGCATTTAGATGCCGTGGTCACATTTGACCATGGCATCTAAAGGGTTAAATATCTGTGATCAGTGTTATCACCAGTCTCAGACATTAACCCTGGGCCCTTTGCTGTTTAAAACAGCAGAGACCCGGTGGCTATGGCGCCCACTTAACTTGTGAGTGGATGCCATATTTAAATCCTCTCCTTTCACCCTACATGTACGGCACTGGGACTCAAGAGGCTAATCAAACCCTTGAGCAGTATCTTAAGTGCTGATCATCAATGTGAATAAGTATCTTATCTGCCATTAGCTGAATTCATCATTAATAATTAAATAATCAGGAATCTCTTGATACTTTACTTTTTTTTTGTAATTATGGGTTTCATCCTTTTTTGGGGTCTTTTTCTGATTCTGTTAATGAAAATCTAGAGGTGGAAATTGACTTTATGCACAGTTTGGGTCCAGGTTCAGATGAACCAGAAAAAATAGCCCAATTTGTCTAAAAAAAAAAAGGCTGCTGATAAGAGACATTTTGCAAGGCCTTTGTGTTCTGTCTTCATACACGTTCACACAGTGTGAAGGATGACATTCAGCATAAACCATTCCTGTCTTCCAAATAAGAGGACTGTTCTTTGTAGTTGGTAAAACAGGATTGTTGATTGGTAAAACAGGATTGTTTGGTAAAACTACAAGAATACAATAAAGTATAGATAGCATGTACTATAACATTTGCATTAACACTGATGCAAATGGTAAAATGGTTGCATGTACATAACATTACATATCTAGTTAACAGTAGTAACAACTCCCTGAGTAACAATTACTAACTGAACAGCTCTGCAACACACAATATCCATGAAACAAAGGTAGTTAAGATCTCTCTTTACAAGGATGGTAGAGTTTAAGAAGGAGACATGCAAAAGGACAGCTCTGCTGATGTGTCCTGGAGACTGAAGACTTCTCTTTCCCAGGATGCTTTGCACTCCCATAATCCAGTGTACCACCCACAATGCAGTAGTCTTTGTAACAGGAAAAACAAAGTGTAATTTAACTTAATACCGCTAGATGGTGCTTTAACCACACTAAACACTTTAGAAATACAAAGACTGAGGCAGACGTGATCTGTAATGATTCTCTAACTCAGCTGGGCAGAACCCCTTTGTATTCTGTGGGAAAAAGTACCTACTAAAAATCTGCACTTTAAAGTACCTTCGCATAAGTTGGGTCCCAGAAACTTTGGTCCTTATGAGATTGTGAAAGTTGTTAACCCTGTTCCTTTATACTTCCGCTGCCTTCATTTAAGGTTCACAATGTATTTCATAAATTCCTTCTAAAAAGGTATATTTCAACTGTGACTCTGCCTAAGGGGCACCTCCTGCTGTTCAGGTGGAGGGAGACCTAGAGTATTAAGTGTAACGTATTTTAAATTCTTGCAGAGTTAGGCATTTTCTTCAGTATCTGATACATTGTATATGTTATAGACCTGAGGAACATTCTTGGGTACCAGCTTGTGCTATACATGTAGATTTTTTGGTTTATTTCGTAAGAAATTTTCACTCAAACCTGGTCTTAGATGGAAGGCTCCCGTGGCCATAGAAAAAAAAAAAAAGGGGGGGGGGGCTTTTTTCAGGAAGTTACCTAGCTATGATTCAGTGCATGGTTGTTTTAGGAGGATTGCTATGCAAAACATTGAAGTCCCAGCTGGTCAAACTATCTGTGAGACTTTACGTTGAGCCAATTAGGTTTCTGTCTCAGTGTCCAATACCTGAGCTAGGCAGAGTATTTAAGGTTTTTGCTCAGTGGTGTTCTTGCCTATGATTTTGTATCCTGGTTCCTGCATATTTTGCTACTCATTATTAATAAATCTGAACTTCTGGTAATCTAATTGTGGCTTGTCTGCTCACTTGGCTTCTACTTATTCTCCTAGTATCCTGACTGTGGTCTATTTTTTGGATTTACCTCTCATATGCTGAATCTTCTGGTATTCTGACTGTGGCTATTTTCTAGATTAAGCCCTCTTGCACTATTTTGGTACTGCCTTTCCTGATTCTGACCTTGGGTCACATGCACCAGTTTTCTTCCTTCTTACTGTGCAGCTGTATCCTGTGTTCCTTTAAGCCAAATTCTTCCAGCCATTCTTCCATTTGGTGAACAACCTAGGGGTAGCCTTAGCCTCCTACCAACTGGAATGATTAAGGAAGATTGGTAGCAGTTTTTTGAGTTTGTTGGCTGTGCTTCCGGATGGTCGCCATAGTATTACCTTACATAACCCTTTCTTTCTCCACATAAAATCACTTAAGTCAGGTGAAAATGTGCCGCACTAACTATAAAAATGGTGAGCATATGAGCTACAACAAATGGTACAATAGGCACAAGAGATATACTATGAAAACAATTTCACCAGACAGAGGAAGGAAAGAACAGGAACTCATCCATATTGCCATTCAATAAGGATTCCTCAGGGGCTGTTCCAGAGAATGACCTTAAGAGCATAAAGTTGATTACAATGTAATACATGGTTAATGTAATAAGGTTACAGTATAGGGTTCGACATCTATGGTGCACCTGAATACATAATGGCACCATCAATGAATAACAGCACCTGCATCTAAACTCAGTGCAATGCATGTGCCCAAAGCATATCTACAGTGTTGTATTGGATCTTGTGATATAGGTAAAGTGGTACTGTACCTGCATGCAAGACAGCATCCAGTATGGACAGTACACATAGCTGAAGCCACAGCCACATCTTCTTTCTGCAAATTTGTACAGCAATGCCTTTAAATCCCTGACTGCTACAGCAACTCTTTATGGCCAGCTGGTACCACCTGGGGCCTGACGGGGGCATACTTTGTCGCGGATATAAAGTGCAAAAATGCTTTATATACAAAAAAAAAACAAAAGAAAAGATTAAAGGAAAAAAAATATCAAAGTTATTGATCCTATTGAGGAGAGGGCGACATAATAACCTCTCAGCTCGTTGACGAGAACCTTAATTATTTTGTGCAACTAGAAAGAAAACGAGGTACCATCATCTATGCAAAAATATATGCAAGTTTATTATACATAAGTGCTAAATACAAAATCGATGATACAACCTGTACAACGATAGATAATGAAATATAATACCACTACCTTCCATCAATACTGAATATCGCCAATCAATGCAATGATATGCAACCATTCAAATGAAAGAAAAGTACCCCTTTCTATCACCTTTTAACCAATTGAGGTATATGGCGGCACTATAAATTTACCAGCTCGGTATCAGGCTAGGGAATAACAAAGTTCCGAAGGACTAAGTACCAATGTCTGATGCTCAATTAGCAATATGCATCTTTGCTAAGAGAATGATCAAACTTGATCAGGAGCCTTATTAATTACAGATCCACAAATGGGGACCTTTGACTATATACCGGGCTGAGTAACTTATCAATACCGCAAGCAATAAGCAAGATATACGTTACCAAGGGTCAAAAGGTGAGTAGGGCTCCGGAGGGACGGTCAGCTCTCCAGAAGGTTCCCCGTGATCCAGGATAAAATCCACGTGTCTGTTTAATACTTTGTTTGTAGTCTTTTTTTTTCTTTCTCCTGGAATCCCTCTCTTATCCCGTCTATGAGTAATATTCACAGACTTATCAAAAGAATACACCCCTTTAGATAACGGTTTTCCAACCAAACCAGAGGGTGTGCACATATGGTAATGGTACTGTGAGATCATACATTACCCACAAGTCTTTGTGGTGAACATGTTATGTTACCTGCCGATACCTAGGCGGCAATGATGTATAAGCTATAAATGTGAAGCTTTTAGGAGTTAAATTTATATAATGTGACTTCATGTTAAGTGGTAAACATCCACCACCTGGGACATACATCAAAAAGGGAGGCATACCCCCTGACACTTGAAGCAATTAAAACCTAGATTCCCAGAAACTCGTATAACTGATCTCATGTCATAAAGTTAAAATGTAGACAACAAATGTGTGGGTTTTGGATTTCACAGGTGCCTTATCTTATGAAAATAACACAACTTTTCTGAGCAGAAATCCAACTGAGCATGTTTTCCCACATACTACAGGAATACACGCTTCTGGTGATACACACACAGGATATATATACGTTAGTATACGATTATAACATGTAACAAAATAAAACCCATATGTGAAACATAAAACAACACATATGTGATATATTGATTACCTTGTGTCAAGACTAAATACGATTCACTATATGAACAGACAGACATTATATGTTTGTCTCATTAATACATCTCATTATAAAAAGATGAGGACGAGGAGGCGTCAGATCTGGTTGATTCAACGCAGGACAGCCCAAGGCGCACTCTGACACTCGAGAGATCCGTATGGGTAGGATTATGGGTTTTTTATTGATTAGATAGACAACGCGTTTGGGCTGACCGCCTTTATCAGTCTGTTTCTTGTAGGAAAGAAGGTGTCTTCAGGAGGGGTCCTCAAGGAGGCTAGAGGCTTGGTTTGAGCCTGATAGCCTAGTAAGCTCTGTGAACTTAGTTCCCAGTCAGCGGTATGCTGACAGTGCGGTCCGCAGCACGTGTAGGACGCTGAAGACGCCGAAGAGTCGGCGTCCTACACGTGCTGCGGACCGCACTGTCAGCATACCGCTGACTGGGAACTTAAGTTCACAGAACTTATTAGGCTATCAGGCTCAAACCCAAGCCTCTAGCCACCTTTGAAGGACCCCCTTCTCCTGAAGACACCTTCTTTCCTACAAGAAACAGACTTGATAAAGGGGCGGTCGCCCCGAAACGCGTTGTCTATCTAATCAATAAAAAACCCATAATCCTACCCATACGGATCTCTCGAGTGTCAGAGTGCGCCTTGGGCTGTCCTGCGTTGAATCAACCAGATCTGACGCCTCCTCGTCCTTGACTTACCTGACCAGCGATTTGGCCCCGCTAAAGGTCCAGACAAGCCTCGGCTGCACCGACCACGTTCAGTGACCAGCTTCCACGCCCTTATTGTGGTTGTGCCCAATTTGGTACAACCAAAATAGGTGAGCGAGCAAGTTACAATTAAACTATACGTTATCTGTGACGTCATTACCCTATGAGCGCCTCTCTCCCTTTTTCCTCGCCACATTTTGCTATTATAAAAAGATGACAGACGAGCGCCAGGAAGAACCTTATCTCGGCTTGTAGCCTAGTGATGAGGTAAAATCACTCCCTTAGATAGGCCCACATCTGCCAGGAAAAACCTTTCCTTGAACCCATTTTTCTCTTTTACAATAAAGGTTCATACAGGAGGGTCAATATAAGTACAACATGGCTGCTTATAGGCCATGAATACACGTTATAACAATAATAATGTATAAAAGTTTATATACTTATGAAAAGGTATGACAACTTGCACTACTTCACCCCTAATGCACTTCCCAAAAGTACATCTAATTATCACAACACATTCATGCCAAAATTCACTTGAACTTTAGCGTCCACACTCTGCACCACCACTTCTTTTTTGTTCAGAAAATATCCAAAATATCGACGTGGAAAAACCCTACAGTCTGTATTAATACAGTCGTGGCCAAAGGTTTTGAGAATGACACAAATATTGGAAATTGGAAAAGTTGCTGCTTAAGTTTTTATAATAGCAATTGGCATATACTCCAGAATGTTATGAAGAGTAATCAGATGAATGGCATAGTCCTTCTTTGCCATGAAAATTAACTTAATCCCCAAAAAAACCTTTCCACTGCATTTCATTGCTGTCATTAAAGGACGTGCTGAGATCATTTCAGTAATCGTCTTGTTAACTCAGGTGAGAATGTTGACGAGCACAAGACTAGAGATCATTATGTCAGGCTGATTGGGTTAAAATGGCAGACTTGACATGTTAAAAGGAGGGTGATGCTTGAAATCATTGTTCTTCCATTGTTAGCCATGGTGACCTGCAAAGAAACGCGTGCAGCCATCATTGCGTTGCATAAAAATGGCTTCACAGGCAAGGATATTGTGGCTACTAAAATTGCACCTCAATCAACAATTTATAGGATCATCAAGAACTTCAAGGAAAGAGGTTCAATTCTTATTAAGAAGGCTTCAGGGCATCCAAGAAAGTCCAGCAAGCCCCAGGATCGTCTCCTAAAGAGGATTCAGCTGCAGGATCGTAGTGCCACCAGTGCAGAGCTTGCTCATGAATGGCAGCAGGCAGGTGTGAGTGCATCTGCGCGCACAGTGAGACGAAGACTTTTGGAAGATGGCCTGGTGTCAAGAAGGGCAGCAAAGAAGCCACTTCTCTCCAAAAAAAACATCAGGGACAGATTGATCTTCCGCAGAAAGTATGGTGAATGGACTGATGAGGACTGGGGCAAAGTCATATTCTCCAATGAAGCCTCTTTCCGATTGTTTGGGGCATCAGGAAAAAGGCTTGTCCGGAGAAGAAAAGGTGAGCGCTACCATTAGTCCTGTGTCATGCCAACAGTAAAGCATCCTGAGACCATTCATGTGTGGGGTTGCTTCTCATCCAAGGGAGTAGGCTCACTCACAATTTTGCCCAAAAACACAGCCATGAATAAAGAATGGTACCAAAACACCCTCCAACAGCAACTTCTTCCAACAATCCAACAACAGTTTGGTGAAGAAAATGCATTATTTTCCAGCACAATGGAGCACCGTGCATAAGGCAAAAGTGATATCTAAGTGGCTCGGGGACCAAAACATTGACATTTTGGGTCCATGGCCTGGAAACTCCCCAGATCTTAATCCCATTGAGAGCTTGAGGTCAATCCTCAAGAGGCGGGTGGACAAACAAAAACCCACTAATTCTGACAAACTCCAAGAAGTGATTATGAAAGAATGGGTTGCTATCAGTCAGGAATTGGCCCAGAAGTTGATTGAGAGCATGCCCAGTCGAATTGCAGAGGTCCTGAAAAAGAAGGGCCAACACTGCAAATACTGACTTGCATAAATGTCATGTAATTGTCGATAAAAGCCTTTGAAGCGTATGAAGTGCGTGTAATTATATTTCACTACATCACAGAAACAACTGAAACAAAGATCTAAAATCAGTTTAGCAGCAAACTTTGTGAAAACTAATATTTGTGTCATTCTCAAAACTTTTGGCCACGACTATAGATTGCTGGCTGCCTTGAGACACACCAGGTGGTGTTCCTTGTGGAGACATCTAAGTGGCCGGTACGCTGCTGTTTCCATAATACTCATAGCAGTGAGTTGGACATTGCACAAACAATGTAATTTCCAACCTCTGCCACAAAAGACCGAGATGGGACAACCCCTTTAATTCTAGGGCCACATTGCAGAGCACCTTCTACTTTGATGCTCCTTGTAGAGCTTGGTTTACTTGGCTGCAGTGATGACATGCCTGTCAACACATGTGACCACTGCAGCTAAACACTGGCCTTTGTGCTATTGAGCTGTACATGAATGAAGCCATTAATTGGCTACAGCAGTCACTTATATATAGAGTTGAGCGAACACCTGGAAGTTCGGGTTCGGCCGAACTTCATCGCAAAGTTCGAGTTCGGGACCCAAACTTGACCCGGAATTGACCCCGAACCCTATTGAAATCAATGGGGACCCGAACTTTGGGGCAATAAATGGCTCTAAAAGAGTCAAGAAAGGGGCTAGAGGGCTGCAAAAGGCAGCAAAATGTGGGTAAGAGCATTACAAGTGCTTGGCAAACAAATGTGGATAGGGAAATGACTTAAAATAAAATAAATAAAAATTTAAAATAATAATCTTGAATTAGAAGGAAGAGCTCCATATGGAGTAGGAGGTTGAGGACGTGGTGGACGTGGCGGTGTAGGTGGAAGCAGCGGTGGAGGAGGAGGAGGTAGCCACTACTACTTTTTTATTTTTTTTATTTGGGTAGACCACAAAACATTGAGGAATATATAAAATAAAACATAGAGAAAGTGCGCTGAAGTATAACAATGGCTTAGTGAGGCCGCTATACATGTCTATTCTGCATAAGTCACGGACAAGTCCTGTGGGATCCATCCCATGTTCATTTAATGAACGTGAGCTTGTCCACATTGGCTGTGGACAGGCGGCTACGCTTGTTTGTCATAACGCCCCCTGCCAAGCTAAACACACGTTCAGACAATACACTGGCTGCAGGGCAGGCCAGCACCTCCAAGGAGAAAACGGCAAGCTCAGGCCATGTGCCCAATTTGGAGACCCAGAATTTGAACGGGGCAGACCCATCAGTCAGTACATGTAGGCGTGTACACACATACTGTTCCACCATGTTGTTGGAATGCTGCCTCCTGCTAAGCTGTTCCATATCAGCTGGGGGTGCTGGTTCTTGTGGCGTGCTGACAAAGCTTTTTCAGCCATGCTAACCCTGCCTTCTGAAGTGCTGGCGGTGCACCAGCTGTGTTGGCGATTTCTTCCTCCTCCTCTGCCTTCGCCTTGTGCTTTCACTGAGGCCCTGGTCTCAGGTGGGAATGCTATCAGCACCGCGTCTACCAGCATGCGCTTGTAAGGGGTATAGATCACCCAACAATCTAAACGCCGCTGAATTTACAGAATATATTTCCCTGTCAGGTATGCAGTGCGGGGTACTATAAAAGAAAAAAGGGGTATAGAGCACCCAACAATCTAAACGCCGCCGAATTTACAGAATATATTTCCCAGTCAGGTATGCAGGGCAGGGGTACTTTGAAAGAAAAAAGGGGTCATGGAGCATCCCCGTCATCCAGCATCTATTCACCCTGCTAAAGGATTTTTCAAGTATATAGAAGCCACACGGGGCTACCACGCTGCAGATTTATCATGGAGACATCATGGAGATTTTACAGCATATATCTACAGCACCCAACAATCTAAACGCCGCCGAATTTACAGAATATATTTCCCAGTCAGGTATGCAGGGCAGGGGTACTTTGAAAGAAAAAAGGGGTACAGCTTACTTAGCAATCTAAATGCCGCTGAATTTACAGAATATATTTCCCAGTCAGGTATGCAGTGCAGGTGTACTTTGAAAGAAAAAAGGGGTATAAATCACCCAACAATGTAAACACCGCTGAATTTACAGAATGCAGCGTAGGATCCTAATGTGCTATCTAGAACAAAAACAGTGTTTTTTTGCAAACAACGATAAAAATGCAGGATGTTACGGTTTTATTGTAATATCAGAAATGCAGCGTAGGATCCTTATGTGCTATCTAGCACACAAAACTGTGTTTTTTTTTTGGAAACAACTATATAAATGCAGTATGTTACGGTTTTATTGGAATATCAGAAATGCAGCGTAGAATCCTAGTGTGCTTTTTTATAGCAGCAAGGTAACTGCAGTATTTCACGGTTTTATTGGACTGTCAGATATGCAGTGCTTGTGGCAGACAGATAAAAAATCGCTTTAGGTCACAAAAATATGTAACAGACTAATGTAATTGAATAATTTCCACTGCCAGGTATACACTGCAGGCCACAGGGGTACTTGACCTGCCAAACAAGGGAATTTGTCCTCCACTGACCTAACAGAACAGAATTAAAGTAATGTCCCTGGCACACATGCAGTTCACATTCAGTTGCAAGTGCACTGCACTTGCAAAAATGGCCGCCAACGCCCACCGAACTAGCAGATGGATTAAAAGTTTTTTTTCAGTGTCACTGGACTCAGGGCTGCGTACAAAAATGTAGCATAGCACCCTCAATAATCGCTGTAGTTTGAAGATTGAACAACACCAAGTACAACAGAATTCTTCCCTAATCTCTTCCTCACAGCAACAGCAGAATCTTATCCCTACACTGAGAAGAGCTGACGTGACGTGCGGTGCTACGTGACTCCAGCCTATAGAGGCTGGGTCACATGCTGCACTTGGCCATTAGTAGACATGGCTGTGATAGCTTCTAAGGGCAGAATAGTGAAATGCTTGTTGATTGGCTGCCCTGCAGCCTTTCAAAAGGCACCAAGAAATCACTGAACACTGAACCCGAACTTTTACGGAAATGTAAAAAACCAAAAACCCTACTTATATACTGTAGGCAGGAACTTCATTGCTGCATTGCTGAAATGGTAGGTGAATTAAAGTGTTTATTGGGTCTTCAGTATTGGGCAATTTGGGCAATTGGACAATTTCCCCCGCCTTGGCTAAATTCTGTCCGATTTTAAACATCTATTTTAATGCTTAATATTTCTGATTGAATGAGGGAGGTAATATGGATATTCATTATGCATCGTGATCTAGGATAGTTACGGGTTATATCCGTTAGGTTTTATGGCTAAAGATGGGTTACTAATTATGTACCTTTAACTTAATTTTGTTTAATCTAATGAGGCCCAGGGTTCTATTTTTCTGATAGAAATCCCCTAGTTCTTTTCACACCACCATCTTATTCAATGTCTTGTAGGGATGAGATTCCAGTCAATAATGTAGTTGAACTAATGCACCAAGTGTCGTTGGGAATGAAATATCTTGAAGAACACAATTTTGTACACCGTGATTTGGCTGCTCGCAACGTCCTTTTGGTGAACCAGCATTATGCAAAGATCAGTGACTTTGGGCTCTCTAAGGCACTTGGAGCAGATGAAAGTTATTATACGGTAATTATATTAAAATTATTTTTTTCTGACTGAGTACCTAATTCAATATTCATGCCATGCTGTCAGGAAGTTTGTTAGCGGTTTTGACCATACTAAACTGCTAACAGCACTAGGGAGGGACTAGGGAGAGCAATACAAATATTCCTTTCGTGGATAGTGGGAATAGGAACTTTCATTCAGTCACGTTCTTCTCCTGCAAATACACTTTAGATTGAACTTCACTGTGAAATGCTGTTTGCATTAAACTGCTTCACAGTAGAGCACCCCCTGCAATGTATTTGCACAAGCAAAACCTAGTAGAATAAAACTTCATATTTATGCTACTCCTGATAATGAAAGCCCATAGGTATGTTTGTACTACTCTCACCAGTACCTTTCTTTTGCTGTCAGCAGACAAACCCTCCTTTAAACAGGTTTCATCCAGTACAACCCTCTTACGGTTGATATCTTCAAGAGGTAGCCTTAAAGCATTTTTGACCAAGCAAAAGTAAAAATAAAAAACGAAGAATGGTATTTTCTAAGATCTGTGTCTGTGGGTGAATATTATATAAATAATTCAATTATTTATTCTAGTGTAACTTCAATATTTCCACTTATATTATGCACTCGCTATCAATTTACAATCTGGTCACTCTTAGGACACCTAACAGAAGTAGAAGTGTGATGGTTGACAAATGAACAAAACACTTATTTGCCAGGTGATCTCGTTTGTCTGCAGCACATCTCCATGTGTAAACAGGAATGGG
Source organism: Bufotes viridis (assembly GCA_033119425.1). Lineage (NCBI taxonomy): Eukaryota > Metazoa > Chordata > Amphibia > Anura > Bufonidae > Bufotes > Bufotes viridis. Next base: position 360,125,239 of record CM065589.1, read on the forward strand.
CTGCTTGCAAGCAATCACTCAGTGCTGAGACAAATGGCTATAGTGGTGATCATCCCATACAGAATTGAATAATTGATACACAGGAAACCAAAGGACCACAGCCAGTTCAGCGGTCTCAGCGCTAAAGGCTATGTACACCTTTGGTGCCATTTTTATTATTGCATGGTACTAATTTTGAGCTCAAAATCATTTTTTCAATTGGTTTATTAATGCTTTACTAAACATTAGACTTTTTCCCTGCACAGCTTTGAGTTTATCTAGTAGCATGATCTGTATTTTCTTTCTGCTTGGTCAGGCAGGGAGCTGACATGGGCTCCTTATTTCTAATCTCTGACCTTAAAAACACTAATGGGGTCATTTATCAAACTGGAGTAAAGTAGAACTGGCTTAGTTGCCCATAGCAGACTTTACCTTTCATTTTCCAAATGGGCTGTCAAAAATGAAAGATGGAATCTGATTGGTTGCTATGGACAACTAAACCAATTCTACTTTACACCAGTTTGATAAATGACCCCATAAATTCTTATCTTACGGATAAGAATGTGTCTTAAATAACTATTTATGACCTTTTAATAATTTAGAGAATATGGTTATTAGCTGACTGGTACAAAGTGAAAGTACTATTGATATATAAATGTATAAATTTGGGCAAGCATTCTTCCCCCTGTTATGGCATAATTTTTGAAAGCTTGTGCAGAACAAGACACTTATTCTTTCTGACATTAACATTTGTGTGTGTATAAACAAGTTCAGGGATCTCCCTTGTTGAGGCATAACTTTTTGGCACTAGGTCCCAACAAGCCATTGTTTTTTTTCCCATAACGCATATGTTTAAACAGCATCTGCCCCCAATAAGAGAGAATTTTTGAAAATTTTGTAATATGAAAAAGCATAACACATACTACAATGCAGTGTATTTGTAAACACGCTGCTTGTTAACACAGTCAAACATAAGTTTACCCATAGCAATACACATATATATGACCACTTCCTACATTTGACATTGGCAGTGCATAGCTTATGAACGAGGTCATGCGTCATGAAATTGCTTTGTGATTATATAAAGTCATGGGTAAAATAAGTGATTTAACAGATTTGAAAAAAAGGGATGATTATTGGCTTTCAGGTCAAGGGTAGTGATGATCGGCAGGGGCAATATTCAAATTCGCGATATTTCGCGAATATTTGGTAGAATATTCGTCATATATTCGCGAATTCGCGAATATGGTCTTGTTTGCAAAAATCGGCAATGTAATATGCGCGTAATGCGCATGCAATTCAGGCATGGGTTACTATAGCTAGATTTTTCAAGCTGCTAGAAGTTTCCTGAGACAGGAGAAAATGGTTGGCACGGCAGAACATTGCAATAGCTTTATATGCAGATAGAGTGCTCCAATATATTCACGATGGGGAAATCGGCACTAATGATGAAAATATTTTGGCGCAATACGTGCAACTTCATATTTTAACAGGTCTGACTACATATTGGTGATTGGTGAACTAAGTATTGTTGTGAACTTGTGAAATCCCAGCACTATGTATGTATGTATGTACTGTATGTAGCATACATACATGCATACAGCACTATGTATGTAGCATGTATGTATGGACAGCAGAACCTACACTATATCACTATCTAACCTACACTGACTATCTCCCACTAACTATGTGTAATATATATATATATATACACACTCACCTAAAGAATTATTAGGAACACCTGTTAAATTTCTCATTAATGCAATTATCTAGTTAACCAATCACATGGTAGTTGCTTCAATGCATTTAGGGGTGTGGTCCTGGTCAAGATACTCTCCAGAACTCCAAACTGAATGTCAGAATGGGAAAGAAAAGGTGATTTAAGCAATTTTGAGCGTGGTATGGTTGTTGGTGCCAGATGGGCCGGTCTGAGTATTTCACAATCTGCTCAGTTACTGGGATTTTCACACACAACCATTTCTAGGGTTTACAAAGAATAGTGTGAAAAGGGAAAAACATCCAGTATGCAGCAGTCCTGTGGGCGAAAATGCCTTGTTAATGCTAGAGGTCAGAGGAGAATGGGCCGACTGATTCAAGCTGATAGAAGAGCAACATTGACTGAAATAACCACTTGTTACAACCGAGCTATGCAGCAAAGCATTTGTGAAGCCACAACGCGCACAACCTTGAGGCGGATGGGCTACAACAGCAGAAGACCCCACTGGGTACCACTCATCTCTCCACTACAAATAGGAAAAAGAGGCTACAATTTGCAAAGAGCTAACCAAAATTGGACTGTTAAAGACTGGAAAAATGTTGCCTGGTCTGATGAGTCTCGATTTCTGTTTTTGACATTCAAATGGTAGAGTCCGAATTTGGCGTAAACAGAATGAGAACATGTATCCATCATGCCTTGTTACCACTGTGCAGGCTGGTGGTGGTGGTGTAATGGTGTGGGTATGTTTTCTGGGCACACTTTAGGCCTCTTAGTGCCAATTGGGCATCGTTTAAATGCCACGGGCTACCTGAGCATTGTTTCTGACCATGTCCATCCCTTCATGACCACCATGTACCCATCCTCTGATGGCTACTTCCAGCAGGATAACGCACCATGTCACAAAGCTCGAATCATTTCAAATTGGTTTCTTGAACATGACAATGAGTTCACTGTACTAAAATGACCCCCACAGTCACCAGATCTCAACCCAATAGAGCATCTTTGGGATGTGGTGGAACGGGAGATTCGTGCCCTGGATGTGCATCCCTCAAATTTCCATCAACTGCAAGATGCTATCCTATTAATATGGGCCAACATTTCTAAAGATTGCTATCAGCACCTTGTTGAATCAATGCCACGTAGAATTAAGGCAGTTCTGAAGGCAAAAGGGGGTCCAACACTGTATTAGTATGGTGTTCCTAATAATTCTTTAGGTGAGTGTGCGTATATATATATATATATATATATATATGTATATATATATATATATATATATATATATATATATATATATATATGAAGACAATCACGGCATTACTTTCTATAACTGTGTCTTTATTTCACCAAGGGCACTTTGTTTTCCTACTGAAACCGTCCTCAAGCCAGTGAGCCAGTGAGTCACTGGATTGAGGACGGTTTCATTGGGAAAACCGAAACGTTGCCCTTGGTGAAATAAAGACACAGTTTATAGAAGGTGGTGCCGTGGATTTGGTCTTCATTTTTATGCATTCGGAGAGTATAAGTCCCTCTCTGTACCACGGGCACACCAAGCGACTTACAAGCAGTGCGGTTCACCATCTTTTTTGTTTATCTATATATATATATATATATATATATATATATAGAATGAAAAATGAGGCAGCACCACCTAGTGAAATAAGTGGCGGGTGCAACGCTCACCTGTGGAGTAAACCCACTCCAGCCTATGCAGACAATTGAAAAATCGAGCAGCACTCCAAATATGTCCAAACAAAATATGCGTCTTTATTCACCCATCGGTGTGGCAACGTTTCAGCTCCTGCTGGAGCCTTTTTCAAGCAAATTGTGCAAGACAAAGTGACGTATATAAAGGGTATTACAAAGTGACATCATCATAGTGCGTCAAATACAATTAACTCTTGCATGTGTTATGTCCAAAGTAACTTCAATAAAGTGTCGCAATTCATAGCATAAATTCATGATCACAGAAACCAGTGCATAATAGTGTAGCATTTCATACAATATGTTCTTAGATAATATCAAAATAAATACATAATAAAGTGCATTATACATTAATTACAAAAAGTGTCAGTGCTTAAAAGGTTAAGGATCCTCAGTCCGTGGAAGAATGACGTACCCTTAATGGACACACCCGGCGGGAGGCGGCGGCCGTTCTCAAACCCCACATGCACGATACATACATCGCCTTCACGGCGTGCGGTCCAAGGCAATGTGCATGCGTCACACAAGATCTATCAGGCGTGCCGCTTCATCACGTTCTTAGTGGCTGCGCAGTCCGAGTCAATTGCCGTTCCGCCATGTTATATAAGGGAATGACCGGATACCGCTTATTTATATGTATTTCTAGATATCTTTAAAAAGGGTGGCACCATTCACACATATTTGCATACATATCAAAACTGGGTGGTAGTTACCTGTGAATTACACCATCATCGCACTTACAGGGCACATGTCAGTATCACCACGCCTCCGCAAGGCGAAACTAACAGTGCTGTACCACACAGATGGAGGGTTCTCCTCCTGTGTTAAACATGCATACCCACCCTATTGACCTTAATACATTTAAAAAAGATGATTGTCGTAGATCGTGTAATGGGGATGTTGATAGCTGCCGTCATAGAACCTGCGGGTATAGTCCAAAAGAGGGGGAATGTCATTCTAAAGATAAAAAGAAAAAAATATGTTAATGTACATATTATATACATGATATATGTGAAAAATTGTATGCATATAATATAATATATATTAAAAAATCTTGTACAATCAACCTATATCCAGAGGAAGGGGAGCATATGGTAAACAGGGCAAGCATCAACACACTCCCACCCTGAAATCTACATTCAATCCATTGGGGCTCAACGTGTTTAACGTGTTAATCCAATAGAGTTCCCTCTTTTTTAGGAGGGATACTCTATTACCACCCCTTCTTAATATCGGTACCTGGTCTATAATCCAACAGCACAAATCCTTTTCTTTATGCTTAAACATACTAAAATGTCTCGACACTGGCAGATCTAACCTGCCTTTCCGTATTGTATTCCTATGATTGTTCAACCGTGTCTTGAGATCGGTAGAGGTTTCACCAACATATAGTGTGTTACAGGGGCAAGACAAAACATATACTACATATTCCGAATTACAGGTCAAGTAATGGCGGATGGGGTATTCAACCCCTATATTGGGATGTCTAAATATACGTCCTTTTTTAATAAACCTACAATTTACACATCCCAAGCATGGGAAACATCCCAAGCTGGGCTGTGCAAATGTGGCTTGTTTAAGAACCTTTTTTGGACCAATATCGGCCCTGACAAGCTGGTCTCTCAAACTTCTGGAACGACGATAAGAAAATAGTGGTACATTCTTGAATTCAGGGATATTGTACAAAGATTTACTTAAGATGGACCAATGTTTTTTAATTATGGTTCCTATTTCCTGGCTACATTCAGTATAAGTGGATACAAAGGGGATGCGTGTATTGGTCACCCTGCAGTTCCCTTGTTGTAATGTTTCAATTCTATTAAGTGATGTTACCCGACTTTTATGTGTCTCAAGTAAAGCCTTAGGATACCCACGTGTTATAAATTTGGATATCATAGACTGTAATGTGTCCTCCAGTCTAGGCTCATCAGATTCAATTCTTTTTGCTCTTAACATCTGTGAATATGGCAATGATCTTACCATCTTTCTAGGATGATTACTAGAATGACGTTCCCCCTCTTTTGGACTATACCCGCGGGTTCTATGACGGCGACTATCAACATCCCCATTACACGATCTACGACAATCATCTTTTTTTAAATGTATTAAGGTCAATAGGGTGGGTATGCATGTTTAACACAGGAGGAGAACCCTCCATCTGTGTGGAACAGCACTGTTAGTTTCACCTTGCGGAGGCGTGGTGATACTGACATGTGCCCTGTAAGTGCGATGATGGTGTAATTTACGCCATTAATCGCATCACAGGTAACTACCACCCAGTTTTGATATGTATGCAAATATGTGTGAATGGTGCCACCCTTTTTAAAGATATCTAGAAATACATATAAATAAGCGGTATCCGGTCATTCCCTTATCTAACATGGCGGAACGGCAATTGACCGGGACTGCGCAGCCACTAAGAACGTGATGACGCGGCACGCCTGATAGATCTTGTGTGACGCATGCGCATTGCCTTGGACCGCACGCTGTGATGGAGATGTATCTATCGTGCATGTGGGGTTTGAGAACAGCCGCCGCCTCCCGCCGGGTGTGTCCATTAAGGGTACGTCATTCTTCCACGGACTGAGGATCCTTAACCTTTTAAGCACTGACACTTTTTGTAATTAATGTATAATGCACTTTATTATGTATTTATTTTGATATTATCTAAGAACATATTGTATGAAATGCTACACTATTATGCACTGGTTTCTGTGATCATGAATTTATGCTATGAATTGCGACACTTTATTGAAGTTACTTTGGACATAACACATGCAAGAGTTAATTGTATTTGACGCACTATGATGATGTCACTTTGTAATACCCTTTATATACGTCACTTTGTCTTGCACAATTTGCTTGAAAAAGGCTCCAGCAGGAGCTGAAACGTTGCCACGCCGATGGGTGAATAAAGACGCATATTTTGTTTGGACATATTTGGAGTGCTGCTCGATTTTTCAATTGTCTATATATATATATATATAGCTATCTTCTTTGCTAGGTGGTGCTGCCTCAATTTTCTTTCTATATATATATATATATATATATATATATATATATATATGCTGAAACGTTGCCTTAGAATAAATTGGGTCATCACCATTTAACTCAGGAGTGCTGCCTCTTCTCTGGGATCTATACATATATATATATATATATATATATATATATAAAACTATCTAATGTAATGACAAAGGAAAGCAGAAAGTACAGCAATAACACTGCTCTCTCTCTGAGATCTGCAAAATACTGTATACAATGGTTGCTGGGGAGGTTCTTACAGTACATTCTAAAGGGGTAGGCAACTTTCCTATTGGTTGCTAGGGATGCTGCTAAGCTCAAAGATATTGCAGCCTTCTCATTGGCCCACAAGCAAGAAACAGGGAGGGATCATGGGTTCAGATGAAAAAAAATGACAAATATATATCACTATATTCTAAATATTCGCAAATTCTCGAAGTGGCGATATTCGCAAATAAAATTCACAATTTGACTATTCACGCCCATCACTAGTCAAGCGTGGTTTGTGAACTGTTTGAATGCTGCTGTGGTGAAAGTGTATTATGAGTCAACAAATGGCACCATTGCGATTAAGTCACGTGGAAACTGGACAGCTACATGCATTATTGTGAGAGATGAATGTTGGATATGAAGGTGCACAAGGGTGGACCTACACACTACAGTGGAGTAGTTCTCTACCAAAATGAACTAGGGGCTAACCAGATGTGTGTCTAAAACACCACTAAAGTGAACCCTACTGCGTATTGGCTCTGAAGCAGACAAATGGTCCCTGCACCTTTGCTAATGCTGTATCAGCAGAAAAGGCCTCAGTTTTTATGGCAGTGTCAGAATTGGACCTCCACCGATTGGCAATGAGTCATGTTTTCTGCTTTATCGAATGGGTGGACCAACATGCTACAGTAAAGCAGCTCAACACCAAAATGAACTAGGGGGCTACCAGATGTGTGTTCAAAACGACAGCTCAGTAAAGCAGACGGATGGTCACTGTACCTCTGTTACTGAAGCTGCATCAGCAGAAAAGATTTAACCCTCTCAGTACTGGGCCACTTTTCACCTTAAATCCCAGGATTATTTTTGCAAATCTGACATGTCACTTTATGTGGTAATAACTTTGGAAAACTTTTACTTATCCAACCCATTCTGAGACGGTTTTCTCGTGACACATTGTACTTCATGACGGTGGTAAATTTGAGTTGATTCATTTCACCTTTATTTATAAAATAATCCAAAATGTACTTAAAATTTGGAAAAATTCACAATTTTCTAAATTTGAATTTCTCTACTTTTAGGACAGATAGTAATACCTCAATGGTTATCAATCAACATTACCCATATGTCTGCTTTATGTTGGCATCATTTTGTAAATGTCATTTTATTTTTTTAGGACGCTTTTAGGGGCTTGCGTAATAAAAACCACCCATAAATGACCCAAGTTTAAAAACTATACCCCTCAAATTATTGGAGGTAAAATTTCAAAATGTCACTTTTTTGGTAGATTTTTATGTTAATCAATTTTTTCTTGCAACACAGCAAGGATTAACTGCAAAATAAACCTCAATATATATTACTCTGATTCTGCAGTTTACAGAAATACCCCATATGTGGTGGTAAACTGTTCTATGGGCACGTGCCAGTCAGTGGATTTTGGAGGCAGATTTCACTAGGATGGTTTTTAGGCATCATTTTGTATTTGAAGAGACCCTGATGTACCCCTACAGTGGAAACCCTCAAAAAGTGACCCTATTTTAGAAACTGCACCCCTTAAAGAATATATTAGGGGGGTACTGAGCACTTTAGCCGCCTAAGCTTTTTACGGAATTTTGAAACACTTGGCTGTAAAAATGAAAAGTTTAGTTTCCTCCAATAAAATGTTGATTTAGCCCCAAATCTTTTATTTTCACAAGGGGTAACAGGCGAAAAAGCAGCCCATAATTTGTTACCCATTTTCTTCTGAATATGGCAACACCCCATATGTGGTGGTAAACTGCTGTGGGGGCACATGGCAGGATTCAGAACTGAAGGAGCGCCATATGGCTTTTGCAGCACAGATTTTGATGGATAGGTTTATGGGTGCCAATGGTTTTTATTTTTTAAGTGATTGTCTTATGTGGGGGCTCATTTTTTGTGGGATGAGGTGACTGTTTGATTGGTACCATTTTGTGAGGCAAGGTGAAAACAAATGGCTGTTTTGACATAGTTAAAATTAGTTTTTTTTTTACAGCATTCACCTGAGGGGGCATATAAGTTGATATTTTTATAGAGCAGGTTGTTACGGATGCGGTGATGCATAATATGTCTATCATTTTAATTTTTAAGTTTTACACAAGTGCCGTCAGCTTTCTCAAGGGGCGATAAGAGAGTGCACCAGCATCAAGGTTTCCTTATTTAAACCTTGATGCTGGTGCACTCTCTTATCACCCCTTGAGAAAGCTGACGGCGAAACGCGCGTCGGGCGTGTTTGTTTGGCGACACTGCTGTGACCCATTGCTGGTGTGTATATTACTATGTTGTTTATCTTGTGCGACTATCCTCGTGTTTACTGTGGTTAAAATACTTATGGTGACCGGCTACTTAGCCCAAACTAGCAACTGTCTGTTTTGTTGGGTCCCAATTATCTATTTGGTGTGTGCACTGACTGAGGATATTTGCGCATAGTTGCTATCAATTTTCACCAGTTATACTCTGATGGTGCCATGTGGTGTGTCGCTCTTTGTGTAATTGTTTTTACTTGTTTTTTAACACTTTTTGTACCAATCATGTTTCATAAATTGTTCTAATAAAGACGCATTGCTATTTATATTTTTTCATTTTTTGACTCTGATATTATTCTTTTGCACCTTTAAAACAGCTCCTTAGTCTGAACATCCAAAAAGCTTCCCTACTCAGGAGCTGCTGTTTATAATCGCCTCCTCTGACAGGTAGAGAGACTTTCTCCACACCCTGTACTGCAAACGCGGCTGTACTGCACTTGTGAACGGTGGCAAAATGGAAAGTAGCCGCAGAAACATTTTGTGTTTGGTAGTGAGGGATGTCAGACAAGTGTTTCTTAATTCTGACCTTATGTTAGAATTAACATATTGCAGCAGTCTTTGCAAGTAATGACATGAACGGCATAGTCGGCATTACAATTCATATATTGCCGCATTCTGTGGCTTGTACCATTTGGCGTAGAAGTAACAGTCTGGCAAACATTCATGTAAAAGCGTTTAGTGATGTATTTCTGTACTGCAAGAAATTAAAATATGCAGTTCACTGTTGCCGTTATTTGTGGTAAAAGTGTTTAGTGGCCTATTTCATTACAAAAGAAAAAATATATACGCAGTTCACTTCAGCAGTTATTTGGCGTTAAAGGCATTTAGTGATGTAATTCTGTACTACAAGAAAAATATCTACCCAGTTCACTGTTCACTTTAATGCGGGAAAAGTGTTTAGTGGCCTATTTCATTGCAAAAAGAAAGATATACACGCAGTTCACTTCTGCAACTATTTGGGGTTAAAAGCATTTAGTGACATATTGATGTACTACAAAAAAATATATATACGCAGTTCACTGTTTCCGTTATTTGCGGTAAAAGCGTTTAATGGCCTGGCCTATTTCATTGCAAGAAGAAACATCTATACGCGGTTCAATTCTGCAGTTATTTGGGGTAAAAAGCGTTTAGTGACGTATTTCTGTACTATAAGAAAAATATATACACAGTTCACAGTTGCCATTATTTGCGGTAAAAGCGTTTAGTGGCCTACTTCATTACAAAAAGAAAAATATATACGCAGTTCACTTCTACAGCTATATGTGCTGAGAGCGTTTAGTGATGTATTTCTGTACTACAAGAAAAATATATACGCAGTTCACTGTTGCCATTATTTGCGGTAAAAGCATTTAGTGGCCTATATCATTACAAAAAGAACAATATATGTGCAGTTCACTTCTGCAGTTACTTGGGGTTCAAAGCGTTTAGTAATGTATTTGTGTACTACAAGAAAAATATATACGCAGTTCACTGTTGCCGTTATTTCTGGTAAAAGCATTTAGTGGCCTATTTCAGCACAAAAAGAAAAATATATTAGTTGCTTTTAGGGGTGTTTTAATTAGCTTTTGATTTATTTGTTCAGCTAAAAGTATGTCTAATAGAGAAGTGCCAGGCAATGCACAGAGGAGTGGTAGAGGCCTAAATATTTCTGGAGCAGGCAGAGGTCGCAGCAGAGTAAGGGGGCATGGCAGCAGGAATTGCAGCGGAGGACTGAGCCCCCATTGTAATCTAGCGGCTGTGTCATAACCAGCAACCCAGTGGTTCTTGATTGGTTAACTCTGTCATCCACTACATCCCAAGTGACATTAGATACTCCTAGCCAACAGTCGGTGGGTTCGTCAGACACAACCCATAGTTCGCAAGGCCCGGGAGCAGGCCCTGTGCTCTCACCTGTCCTCAACCTGCCTCTGTCCTTTTCTGTTCCCTCACAATAAGAAGTAGTATATGCTGTAGGCTCAGCTCCAGTTTTCAGCGACGAACAGCTACTAGAGGTAAGAAGAGGAGGAATCTGCTTTCTGGCGCAAAAACCACAAGTCTCGGCAGAAGTCTATATAAGTCTTTAAATGACTCTTCTTTTATTAGGAAGAGGTATATGGATACAGGCAATGTACCACGCGTTTCGGGGACAAGAAATTCCTCTTCATCAGGTACAATCATAATATAACAACATAAGAATGAGATTAAATAGTTAAAAACACCCGCCAAAAAGCAGCATCTGTCAGTGGCAGTGCCCCTTAAGAGGCGAGGCCTACAACATATACCGCACATAATTCATATAATAAAATTTTACTAGCCGCAAAAACAACTTAAAGCAAGGATAAAAAAATCCTTTAAAATCGCATAGTGATTATTAAGGAAGCCCTTTTCTTAAAAGCTCCGAGTTACGAGTGTCTCGAGGAAGGGGGTCATGTGCTCACTCCGTGCAGTGACGTGGTGTGCGGTGATTGGCAGCAAGAAGCGCAGGGCGCTCGTGTGGCTGCTAGGCTGAACTCCGGGCTCCTCCCAATGATGTCATGTGACTAGGAGTCATGGCAGCCCAGACGCTGAAAAGGAGTAACAGCCTGTGTGTTACAAACGGTCATGTGGTCGCAACAGTGGCCACATGACCCGTAACCATGGTGAGGAAAATGTTTGGTTGTAAAACATTATGCACGGAGAGCGTGCTCAATACTCAGATCATTATGGATAATATATCATAAGCCTGTAAGGGTGCAAGATACAATAGGGGATGAGAACAACGCATATATGTGGTTCATGGTTGGAATGGAAAAGGTTTTGTTGGATAGAGCATGGGGGATAGATGAATAAGTAAGAAATCAAAATGCTGATGAATGAATGGGTGAGGAATGCTGAATATAATGAAATAAAAAAATGAATAAATACTAAATAAAATAATAATATATAAAACAATTGTATACAAATAAAAATAAAAATAAAAAATTATAAATAATATAAAACTTATAATAATAATAAAAAATAATAAGAGATGATGTAGAGAGATGGGTATGTATTATAGATTAATCTCAAAGGCTTTGTTGCGCCCATATGGATATAAACTATTTAGTTTGTAGATCCAGAACATTTCTTGGCGTCTGATATAGTTCGTATCTCTACGTTGATGGACGGGGATTTGTTCGATGGGCGTTATAATGAATCTGTTGGGACTTCCATCATGATCTTCTGCAGCATGCCTGGATACTCCGTGTTTGTAATATTTTTTTCTTATATTGGAACAATGCTTGTTTAGTCTCTATCTTAAAGTCTGAATAGTGCGGCCAATGTATTGAAGGTGGCATGGGCACTCAATTATATATATTAAATGTGTTGAGTCACAATTTAGGAAGCTCCGAATGGGGAAGGGTTCCCTGCTGGAATTATGGAAGTTTGGGCCTTGTTTAATGGTATCACAACAAAGGCACCTTGAGCGTCCACATTTGTGGCTTCCTTTGAGGATGGATTTGGTTTGGTGACCGTTATGGTCTTGTGTGGCTTTTACTTTACTCGGTGCCAGAACATTTTTAAGGGTTTTTGCCCGCCTATATGTTAAATGGGGGGCATCAGGAATCATTTGGTACAGGATAGGGTCATGTTTTAAGATGTGCTAATGTTTGCTAAGAATGGTCTTAATGGCTTTGTGATTTTTGCTGTAGGTAGTGATGAAGTTAAAACAATATTTGCTGTTAGGAATATCATTTTTTTCACCTTTTTCTGTAGGAATCAGGCATTCCTGTTGGGTGTAACTAGCTGCTTTATTCTTAGCGCCTGAGATGATATTTACTGGATATCCTTTTTCAATAAATCTTGTTGTTAGGATATCACATTGCCGGTTGAAATCTTCGTCATTTGTACAATTCTGTCTCAGTCGTTTGAACTGACTGAAAGGAATATTTGACTTCCATTTTCTATAGTTTCTATCTATTTCTATTCACCTTTTGAAAAAAAGGGCGGGTTCTGATTTTGTTATTCGCGATAAGGATTTCAAGATCCAAAAACTCTATTTTCTCCTTGCTGGAAGTTACCTGTGAGGCGGATACCATAGTTGTTCTTGTTAAGGTGGGAGATGAACTTGTTGATGGATATTTCATCACCATGCCAAATAAAGAGTAAATCGTCAATGTAGCTATGGTAAAAGATGATGTTAGTGGACCAAAAAGCTAAATCGTAGATGTGAATCTTCTCAAAATGGCCCATAAATAATTTCTCAAAACTGGGCGCACATCGTGTCCTCATCGCGGTCCCCCGAATTTGTTTATACAATTGACCCTGAAAAGTGAAGATGTTATGGATGAGAATAAATTCAATCCCCTTTAAAATGAAATTCTTTTGTTCAGTGGGCAATTCTTGGTCTGTTTCCAAAAAGGCAGATGTGAATTCCAGGGCTAAGTTATGGGGGATATTAGAGTACAGAACTGACATCTATTGTGACCAGTGTATATTCCTTCTCCCATTTTATTCTCTTGAGGCAGTTGATTAAGGTGGATGAATCTTTGAGGTAGGAATTAAGATTTAGGACGTATTTCTGAAGGTGAATATCGATATAATGAAATCGGTTCCGTGTGAGGGAGGAGACCCCTGAGATAATTGGTCTACCCGGTGGATTTTTCTCGTCCTTATGGATTTTTGGTAGATGGTAAAATGCAGCTGGCATGTAGAATGTATTCTTTTTTATCCAAAAAGGACCCCATAGATTTGATGAGCATCTCAAAGTCCTTTTCGTCTTGTGTTAAGGGATCTTCAGTGAGGGGTAGATAATATTTATGGTCAGATAAGATATTTAGGGCTTCTTTGATATAATCCTTTCTGTCCTGGATGACAACACCACCCCCATTTGTCGGCACTTCTAATCACAAGCGACGTGTTGGAGTGGAGGTTCTTCAGAGCCACTTTTTCAGAGAGACTAAGGTTGTGTTTAGTATTAGGGTTAGAGCCCTTGTTAATCTGTCTAAAGTCGTTTGATACAACTGAATAGAAAGTGTCCAAAAAGTTGCCTTTGTGTTGAATAGGGTAAAACTTAGATGGGGGTTTGAGGTCAGATGGAATCTCTGATGGTCCAACTTTTAGGGTCCTACTATTAGATACTGTACTGTATTTGGCATCTGGTTGTTTTGTTGAACTCTCTTGGATTTTAAGGTGTCTTTTAAGGGTCAGTTTCGTTATGTAACGATTGAGGTCTAAGAATAGGTCGAATTCATTTATTTTATTTGTTGGTCAGAACGATAGGCCCTTTGAAAGAACTTAAATTTCAGTTTTTGAAAGTGTATGCATGGACAGATTAAAGATTCCCATGCTACGGGGGGAATCCATATTCCCCATGGACCTTAGTTCTAATGGTTTTGGGTTTTTATTTTTGCTTTTACCTCCTCTGCATCCTCTTCTTGGTTTTTTCGTTTGGTGGGTTTGAGGCCTAATGGGTGAAAAAAATGTGTAATATCTGTGGTTTGTGGATTTTTTAATAAAGGATAGGTGGCTGTAGGGTTGATGAGAGGAGGCAGAGTGAGAAATGAAACTGATGTGGAGGGACCTAAGCAAGAGCGATCTACCTCTGGGATTTGTTCTTGGTTGTTTTATCTGCTAGTAACGATATTAGGATCCAATGTTGTGGGGTTGGTGGTGACAGTGACACCGAGTGGGGGGTATCTATTGGAAGCAGACCAGTGTTATTGATTAGAAGAGAATCTGCTTCAACATCCGAAAATATGGAGAGAGTAGGAGAACTTGTGCTAGATTGGTCGGAGATGGCATGGGTAGACAATTGGGTGGGTGGCAGGTTAAGCGGGCCGCATTAGGCTACAATTTCTTTAGGAAAAAAAGTTGTGGGGCGGCATGGGTGGGTTTCTTCTTTAGGTTGCTCAGGGTAAGTTGAGGAGTGTGGAATTCTGATCTGGTGGTGTTGATAATGTTCATTTTGGTTAGTGGTGTCAGAGATATGGAGGGACTAGTGGTTGACGTAATGGCTAGTGCGTTGTTGGTATTGAACGCGAGGTGTGTTAGCGGATTCCTGTGGGTAGTTACTAAGTAGACGTTGTTGGTGACGAGGATGGGATGGCAATGGCTTGACATGTTGTGGTTTATGGTGCCTGCATGGACCATAATAATTATTACTTGATTTATTTCTATTTTTATAATTGGGAAAAATATTTCGACTTGTGTATTGTGGTTGAGTGGATTGGGCTGGTATGCTTAGTAAGGTATCGTTCTTTGTTTCTCCTGAAGGATAGTGTTTAGAAGTGTTTGGGTATTCAGAATAGGTAGTGACCAGTGATTTGTATTCTGTGTTAAGCCAGAATTTTATGTTGTTGCTAGCAAAATCATGTCTGTCCCTAGTGAGTTTCCCACTTTTTCTATGTAAGATTTCTTTCTTAAAGGAAAGAATGCGTGAAGTGACCATCCGGTCAAACTTCATGAAAGTGGGATGTGTTCTATAAGTTCCATCTTCAAAGGTTAGTAGGACTTCACCTTGTATCGGAGGGACATGCAAAACAGGAGAGAAAGCAACACAATGGTGTAATACATACGAGTGAGTGTTATAGCGATATTTTTAGGTCAGGGTGCTCACCTTTTCCAGTTGTGCTATGGATAGGCACAACTCTATTGTTTGCCGTAGGATATTAAAGGGTGCAGTTGTCTGAAATTTCAACAGTCAATGCTTCTTGCATGGTTCTCAGAGAAAAAAAGAGAGCCCACCATAGGGTAGTATATCCATAGCTCAATTTATGCTAAAAGATGAAGGCTGCTCACCTTTTTTGTTGTGCTAAGAAATAGGCACAACTCTATTGAAAGCGATGTCACAATGTAAATGGTCCTATGTGCAGCACCAGGGTTGTTCAGAATTGAAGGCAGTGGACATCTCAGTGGGGGTAGTGGGGGAGAGAGAAAGAGAAAGGTGGGTGTGCACAATGGGGTAATAACGTTTTAAAATCAAGTTATACAACGTATTAGTTGTGGTTAAGCTCACCTTTTGGAGTTGTGCTATTGATAGGCACAACTCTATTGATTGCGTGTGTCCGCCGAAACTTGTCTCAGGTATGCAGCCACAGAAAATGTGTACTCCTCCGTACAGGATGTCAAGTTCTCCGGAGAAGAAGTCTTGAGGTAAGAAGAGGGGGAATCTGCTTTCTGGCGCAAAAACCACAAGTCTCGGCAGAAATCTATATAGGTCTTTAAATGACTTTTCTTTTATTAGGAAGAGGTATATGGATACAGGCAATGTACATTGAATACTACTAACCTTTGAAGATGGATTATGTAGTGAAACGTATTGAACAACGCAAACGTCTGATCACGCGATGCACCATGAACTCTATCCAGGAGAGCGAAACAAACCAGAAAACAGAATGTCCGGATATAGATGAGAAAAAACTGTTGGATCTGTTCCACCACCTTGAAAAACTAACAACAGACGAGATCCAGCACCATTTCGATGCCAGCTTTTAGAAAATCTATGCAGAGGAAAATATTGTTCCCCGAGGCCTTAGGATGCGCTCTGCGAATTCGTTTAAAAATGATTCAGCCTTTTGTAAAGAATGGGATAATTACTTACTGGACTGAGCTAGAGGTCTCATGACTAGACTGATTGTCAAAAGAGAACTAGGGAAGAAAAACACCGACTGTCATATCAATTTATCCAAATATAGAACACATCCCACTTTCATGAAGTTTGACCGGATGGTCACTTCACGCATTCTTTCCTTTGAGAAAGAAATCTTACATAGAAAAAGTGGGAAACTCACTAGGGACAGACATGATTTTGCTAGCAACAACATAAAATTCTGGCTTAACACAGAATACAAATCACTGGTCACAACCTATTCTGAATACCCAAACACTTCTAAACACTATCCTTCAGGAGAAACAAAGAACGATACCTCACTAAGCATACCAGCCCAATCCACTAAACCACAATACACAAGTCGAAATATTTTTCCCAATTATAAAAATAATAGAAATAGAAATAAATCAGTAATTACTATTAAGGTCCACGCAGGCACCAAAAACCACAACATGTCAAACCATTGCCATCCCATCATCGTCACCAACAATGTTTACCTAGTAACTAACCACAGGAATCCGCTAACACACCTCGCGTTCAATCCAGCAATGCTTGCGCCAATACCAACAATGCACTAGCCATTACGTCAACCACTACTCCCTCCATATCTCTGCCACCACTAACCAAAAAGCCCATTATCAACACCACCAGATCAGAATTCCACACTCCTCAACTTACCCTGAGCAACCTAAAGAAGAAACCCACCCATGCCGCCCCCACAACTTTTTTTCCTGAAGAAATTTTAGCCGAATGCAGCCCGCTCAACCTGCCACCCACCCAATTTTCTACCCATCCCGTCTCGGACCAATCTAGCACAAGTTCTCCTACTCTCTCCATATTTTCGGATGTTGAAGCAGATTCTCTTCTAATCAATAACCCTGGTCTGCTTCCAATAGATACCCCCCCACTCGGTGTCACTGTCACCACCAACCCCACAACATTGGATGCTGATATCATTACTAGCGGACAAAACAACCAAGAAAAAATCCCAGAGGCAGATCTCTCTTGCTTAGGTCCCTCCACATTAGTTTCATTTCTCACTCTGCCTCCTCTCATCAACCCTACAGCCACCTATCCTATATTAAAAAATCCACAAACCACAGATATTACACATTTTTATCACCCATTAGGCCTCAAACCCACCAGACGAAAAAAAACAAGAAGAGGATGCAGAGCAGGTAAAAGCAAAAAGAAAACCCCCAAACTATTAGAACTAAGGTCCATGGGGAATATGGATCCCCCCTGTACCATGGGAATCTTTAATCTGTCCATGCATATTCTTTCAAAAACTGAAATTCAAGTTCTTTCAAAGGGCCTATCGTTCTGACCAACAAATAAAATAAATGAATTCGACCTATTCTTAGACCTCAATCGTTACATAAAGAAACTGACCCTTAAAAGACACTTTAAAATCCAAGAGAGTTCAACAATACAACCAGATGCCAAATACAGTACGGTATCTAATAGTAGGACCCTAAAAGATGGACCACCAGTGATTCCATCTGGCCTCAAACCCCTATCTAAGTTCATTCAACACAAAGGCAACTTTTTGGACACTTTCTATTCAGTCGTATCAAACGACTTTAGACAGATTAACAAGGGCTCTAACTCTAATACTAAACACAACCTTAGTCTCTCTGATGAACCTCCACTCCAACACGTCGCTTGTGATTAGAAGTGCCGACAAAGAGGGTGGTGTTGTCATCCAGGACAGAAAGGATTATATTAAAGAAGCCCTAAATATCTTATCTGACCATAAATATTATCTACCCTTACTGAATATCCCTCAACACAAGACGAAAAGGACTTCGAGATGCTCATCAAATCTATGGGGTCCGTTTTGGATAAAAAAAGAAAAAGAATACATTCTTGTCAAAGAATACATTCTTGTCAAATGCCAGCTACATTTTACCATCTACCAAAAATCCATAAGGATGAGAAAAATACACTTGGTAGCCCAATTGTCTCCGGGGTCTCCTCCCTCACACGGAACCGATCTCATTATATCGATATTCACCTTCAGAAATGCATCCTAAATCTTAATTCCTACCTCAAAGATTCATCTACCTTAATCAACTGCCTCAAGGGAATAAAATGGGAAAAGGAATACACTGGTCACGTTAGATGTGTCAGCTCTGTACTCTAATATCCCCCATAACTTAGGCCTGGAATTCACATCTGCCTTTTTGGAAACAGAAAAAGAATTGCCCACTGAACAAAAGAACTTCATTTTAAAGGGGATTGAATTTATTCTCACCCACAATATCTTCACTTTTCAGGGTCAATTGTATAAACAAATATGGGGGACCATGATGGGGACACGATGTGCACCCAATTTTGCGAAATTATTTATGGACCATTTTGAGAAGATTCACATCTACGATTCAGCTTTTTGGTCCACTAACATCATCTTTTACCGTAGATACATCGACAATTTACTCTTTATTTGGAATGGTGATGAAATGTCCATCAACAAGTTCATCTCCCACCTTAAGAAGAACAACTATAGTATCCGCCTCACAGGAACTTCCAGCAAGGAGAAAATAGAGTTTTTGGATCTCGAAATCCTCATGCAAATAGCTACCTTAATTTCAACAGTACACACTATAGAAAATGGAAGTCAAATATTCCTTTCAATCACTTCAAACGACTGAGACGGAATTGTACAACTAACGAAGATTTCAACTGGCAATGTGATATCCTAACAACAAGATTTATTGAAAAAGGATATCCAGCAAATATCATCTCAGGCGCTAAGAATAATGCAGCTAGTTACACCCAACAGGAATGCCTGGTTCCTACAGAAAAAGGGGAAAAGAATGATATTCCTAACAGCAAAATCACGAAGCCATTAAGACCATTCTTAGCAAACATTGGCAAATCTTAAAACGTGACCCTATCCTGTACCAAATGATTCCTGATGCCCCCAATTTAACATATAGGCAGGCAAAAACCCTTAAAAATGTTCTGGCACCGAGTAAACTAAAAACCACACAAGACCTTAACTGTCACTAAACCAAATCCATCCTCAAAGGAAGCCACAAATGTAGAAGCTCAAGGTGCCTTTGTTGTGATACCATTAAACAAGGCCCAAACTTCCATAATTCCAGCAGGGAACTCTTCCCCATTCGGAGCTTCCTAAATTGTGACTCAACACATTTAATATATATAATTGAGTGCCCATGCCACCTTCGATACGTTGGCCACACTATTCAGACTTTAAGAAATAGACTAAACAAGCATTGTTCCAATATAAGAAAAAAATATTACAAACACGGAGTATCCAGGCATGCTGCAGAAGATCATGATGGAAGTCCCAACAGATTCATTATAACGCCCATCGAACAAATCCCCGTCCATCTACGTAGAGATACGAACTATATCAGACGCTGAGAAATGTTCTGGATCTACAAACTAAATAGTTTATATCCATATGGGCTCAACGAAGCCTTTGAGATTAACCGATAATACATACCCATCTCTCTACATTATCTCTTATTATTTTTTATTATTATCATTTTTTATATTATTTATTATTTTTTATTTTTATTTATATATAATGTTTTTTATTTATATATATATTTATATATATTATTTTATTTACTATTTATTCATTTTTTGATTTAATTGTTTTCAGCATTCCTCACCCATTCATTCATCAGCATTTTGATTTCTTACTTATTCATCTATCCCCCATGCTCTATCCAACAAAACCTTTTCCATTCCAACCATGAACCACAAATATGCTTTTTTCTCATCCCCTATTGTATCTTGCACCCTTACAGGCTTATGATATATTATCCTTAATGCTCTGAGTATTGAGTACGCTCTCCGTGCATAATGTTTTACAACCAAACATTTTCCTCACCATGGTTACGGGTCATGTGGTCACTGTTGCGACCACATGACTGTTACTCCTTTTCAGCATCTGGCCTGCCATGACTCCTAGCCACGTGACATCATTGGGAGGAGCCTGGAGTCCAGCCTAGCAGCCACACGAGCGCCCTGCGCTTCTGGCTGCCAATCACTGCACACCACGTGACTGTACGGAGTGAGCACATGACCCCCTTCCCCGAGACTCTGAGCTGTTAAGAAAAGGGCTTCCTTAATAATCACAATGCGATTTTAAAGGATTTTTTATCCTTGTTTTAAGTTGTTTTTGCGGCTATTAAAATTTTATTATATGAATTATATGCGGTATCTGTTGTTGGCCCCGCCCCTTAAGGTGCACTGCCACTGACAGATGCTGATTTTTGGCGGGTGTTTTTAACAATTCAATCCCATTCTTATGTTATTATGATTGTACGTGATGAAGGGGAATTTCTTGTCCCCGAAACGCATTGTACATTGCCTGTATCCATATACCTCTTCCTAATAAAAGAAGAGTCATTTAAAGACCTATATAGACTTCTGCCGAGACCTGGGGTTTTTGCGCGAGAAAGCAGATTCCCCCTCTTCTTACCTCAAAACTTCTTCTCCAGAGGACTTGACATCCTGTACGGAGGAGTACACATTTTCTGCGGCTGCATACCTGAGACAAGTTTCGGTGGACACACGTAATCAATAGAGTTGTGCCTATCAATAGCACAACTCCAAAAGGTGAGCTTAACCACAACTATTATGTTGTATAACTTGATTTTAAAATGTTATTACCCTATTGTGCGCACTCGCCTTTCTCTTTCTCTCTCCCCCACTACCCCCTGGGGAACGGGATACTGAGACGTCCACTGCCTTCAATTCTGAAGAGCTACTAAAGGACAGTAAGCAGCTACCGCCCAGCCAAGATCTGGAGGAGACATCCGCCACTTCCTCCGCTAGGCGGGCAAGTAGTGATGAGTAGAGTGGCGTGGGTGGTGGTGTTGCGAGCGGTCAGGCTCATGACCCAGAGGCCGTTGAGAAGGACATCAGTGACGTGCAGACACTACTCTATGATGATGAAGCCGATCGCACTTGGGAGCCGGGTGCAGAAGGGGCTTCATCATCATCATCAGGAGAAGAGGGTGGCAGCTTATAACTGAGGCAGCAGCTGAGCCAGCAAGGTGGTAGCATGGCTGAGAGTCAGCAGGGTGGCAGCAGTTGGAGGTTGGGAGACAAACGTGCCTGCTTTGCAGCAGCCTACCTGCCCGGGAAGTGGTGGTTCAGGGGTTAATGGAGGCAGCGGCGTTAGCAGTCAGTCAATGTGGACTGTTGGGGGGAAAATCACCTATTCGGCGGTGTGGCAGTTTTTTCTTAAGTCGCTGGAGGAGGTGAACATGGCCATATGTCGAATCTGTGGGCAGAAAGTGAAGAATGGCTAGGGTGCCAATGTTGGCACTACGGCCCTGCGTCAACATATGCAGCATCACCATACAGTGGCCTGGGAGAACCGTGGCTCCGATGTGGTGGTCCAGTCTGTCGCAGCAAGCGCTGCATCACCCAGTGGCATGCACCCAGTCAAGGCTCCACCACCTCAGCTGAAGGGAGCGGTCTGTCATTTCCATCTTCTGCTGGTCCAGATGCTCCTGCTCCTCCTCTTCGTCAGTCATTCCATCAGCAATTGATCACCGAAGCGATTGCCAAGAGACAACAGTATGCGTGCACACATCCAACGGCGCAGAAGCTGAACGTGCTCCTGTCCAAGTTAATGGTGCTTCGGTCCCTCCCTGTTCAAGTGGTGGACTCTGCACCTTTCAGAGAACTAATGACTTGTGCCAAGCCGAGGTGGAGAGTCCCAAGCAGTCATTCCTTTGGAAAAAGGCATTACCAGCCCTGCACAAATATGTAGAACAGAAGGTGTGCCAGCCCTTGAGCCTGTTGGTGTCTGCCAAAGTGCACAGCAGCTCCGACGTGTCGAGCTGTAACTACGGTCAGGGACAGTACATGTCCTTCATGGCCCATTCGGTTAATGTGGTTCCTGCAGAGCCACACCAGCAATGTGGCCAGGTCAATCCGCTTCCGCCTCCACGTTCTCACGCCGTTAGTCCAGCGACAATGTCCGCCTCTTCCTTCTCATCCTCCACCATGTACTCAGCCTTTATTGCAAGGGACAAGTCACAGTGCCCCTCCAGCATACCACATGTACAGGGCACAGCGGTGTCACACTGTTCTGCACCTCGTTTCCCTGGGCGAACGGAGTCACACAGCGGATGAACTGCTCAGTCTGATTCATCAAGAAATCTAATCCTGGCTTTGTCCACTACAACTAAAAATTGGAACAATGCTGACCGACAATGGGAAGAACATTGTGTAGGCGCTGCATCAATGAAGGCTGAGCCATGCGCCCTTCATGGCACGTGTTCAATCTGTTTGTCAAGGGGTACCTGAAGTCTTCCAGCCATCTGCAAGACATCCTAAAAATGGACAGGAAACTTTGCATGCACTTCAGCCACTCGTACACCGCAAAGCACACCCTTCTTGAGTTGCAGCAACAGAACGGCATCCACCAACAAGTGGGCTAATATGCGACGTTTCCACCCGTTGGAATTTCACCCTCCATCTGTTAGAACGACTATATGAACGGAAAGGCCATAAACAATTTCTTGATGATCCAAGGAGTACAGTAATACTCCCCTGTGTAACTTCGATGTCAGCCAGTGGCAGCTTATGAGTGACACCTTCCATTTGCTCAGGCCCTTTGAGGATGCCACATTATTTGTCAGTCAACAGCAGTACGGGATGAACAATGTCATTCCACTGCTTCATGTCCTGGAACAAATGCTGGTAAATCTGGCTGGTCAGGGGACTGGATACGTGGCATCTACATCTCACGACCACATGAGCCCTGTGGGGGCTGAACTGGAAGAGGAGGACATTGGAGCAAAAGCAATGTGTAGCGAAAGAGGTGGTTTTTGAACAGAGGTGACAGGAGAGGAGGAGCAGGCAGAGGAGCTACAGGGCGATGAGGAAGATGAGGCAGAGGACCCAGACACAACCTGGCAGTATGCAGTGGAGATAAAGGCAGGGAGTCCCTCCGAGTCACTTGCACAAATGGTCCGATGCATGCTCACTTGCTTGCGTAGTGACAGCCGAATTGTCACCATTCGGCAGAGTAATGACTTCTGGCTCTCTACCTTGTTGGACCCTCGCTACCGGTCCAGAATGGGTTTTTTTTTTACACACACTGAGAGGGAGGACAAACTGAACTACTACAGAGACATCCTATGTAGGCAGTTGGCCGCTGCCTATCTGCGTCAATGGCCATCCTGGGGAGGGGTGGGTTGGCAAGAGCAGTAACAGCTCCATCAGCAACAGCCTGAGTCTACAGTCGCTGATGAGTAGCTTTCTTCACCCGCATAGTGAAGAAACTACTGACCAGCAGCAGGTAGACCTGGAGCAGGACCTGAACAAACAGGTTGTGGCATACTTGGACAGCACCCTGCCACCCCACATTGAAGATCCGCTGGACTACTGGGCAGCCAAACTGGATTTGTGGCCCCAACTTGCAGAATTTGCCCTGGAAAAGCTGTCCTGCCCGGCCAGTAGTTTGACATAGTGAGAGCATATTTACCCCAATGAGAACTCACCTGTCCACCCAAAATGTAAAAAGACTGACCTTTGTCAAGATAAGGCTTGGGTCAGCCAGGATTTCCACCCACCAATTCCTGATGCATCTGATTAGATCATCCATTGCGCCTCACTCAATCCTTGAAAAAAAAAAGAGACTAGTTGCTTCTGGCTACTATTCTTGGGACTGAATATTCGAATTGCGAATATTTATCGCGAATATTGGCACTTCGAGAATTCTTGAATATTTAGAATATAGCGCTATATAATCATATTTTCGAATATTAGTATTTTTTTTCCTTCGGAACCCATGATCCCTCCCTGCTTCTTGCTTGTGGGCCAATGAGAAGGCTGCAATGTCTTTGTCTGAGCTTAGTAACATCCCAAGCAACCAATAGGAAAGTTGCCTACCCCTTACTATATAAGAACCACCCCAGCAGCCATTTTCTACAGTTTTTTTGCAGTTCTGAGAGAGAGAGCAGTGTCATTGCTGTGCTCTGTGCTTTACTGTCATTACATTAGATAGTTAGTTAGTTAGCTCATATATAATACAGATAGTTAGTGGGATATAGTCAGTGTAGGTTAGATAGTGATATAGTGTAACTGATAGGTTCCAGTGCAGGGTGTTAAGTAGAGATGGCCCGAACTATTCGCCAGCGATCAGTTCCTGGCGAACATAGCTTGTTCGCGTTCGCCTCAGCAGGCGAACATATGTGATGTTCGGTCCGCCCCCTATACATCATCATTGAGCCAACTTTGACCCTGTACCTCACAGTCAGCAGACACATTCCAGCCAATCAGCAGCATACCCTCCCTCCCAGACCCTCCCACCTCCTGCACAGCATCCATTTTAGATTCATTCTGAAGCTGCAGTCTTAGTGAGAGGAGGGAGAGTGTAGTTGCTGCTGATTTAATAGGGAAATTGATAGCTAGGCTAGTGTATTCAGTGTCCACTCCAGTCCTGAAAGACTCATCTGATCTCTGCTGTAAGGACAGCGTCCTGACAGCACCCCAAAAAGCCCTTTTTTAGGGCTGCAACATTAGTCTGCTTTTTTTTTCTTTCTCCATATATATATTGCAGTTGCCTGGCCTGCCCGTGTGTGAGGAGCTGCAGGCCCACGGACTGTAGTGTGCCCACTGCCAGTGCCCACCACTCACACCATGTGGCACAGGACTTTGCATCAAACAAAGGCATTTAATTTTTACCCTTTAATCTAAGGTTAGTTGCCTGCCAGTTTGTGTCAGGCCGACTTCCACAGACTGTAGTGTGCCCACTGCCAGTGCCCACCACCACTCATACCGTGTGGCACAGGCATTTAATTTTTACACTTTAGTCTAATTTCAGTTGCTTGCCTGCTGCCAGTGTGTGTCAGGCCGACTTCCACAGACTGTAGTGTGCCCACTGCCAGTGCCCACCACCACTCATACCGTGTGGCACAGGCATTTAATTTTTACACTTTAGTTTAATTTCAGTTGCTTGCCTGCTGCCAGTGTGTGTCAGGCCAACTTCCACAGACTGTAGTGTGCCCACTGCCAGTGTCCACCACCACTCATACCGGGTGGCACAGTAGCTTGCCGATAAATAAGGCATTTAATTTTTACACTTTAGTCCGGATAGGGTACGTAACAGGGATTAAACTGATAGGAATAGTACTAGTTAAGACACCACTCATATAGGGTGTCACAGCACATTGCTCTGTGCACGCGCAGTGCCCCAATTTGGGAGTAAGAGTACCGATCAAACAGCTTTTTCCATCTCCCGGTTCCTAAAATCAATTCAGTTTGGTGTATGAGAGTTTGGTCTGTCACTGTAAAGGCAGTCGAAGGTACCCGGCCTACATTTTTTTTCACAAAAGGCAATCCCTGATATGGGACATAACAGGGATTAAACTGATAGAAATAGTACTAGTTAAGACACCACTTATATCGGGTGTGACAGTAAATTGCACGGCGCAGACGCAGTGACCGTGGATTAAAACAAAAGGGAGGGAGCCAGCGTTTTTTTAACCATCTCCCCGTTCGAAAAATCAATTCAATAAATGGCCCCCAGATTGGGGACGTAACAGGGATTAAACTGATGAGAATAGTACTACAGAAAATACCACTCATATCGGGTGTGACAGTAAATTGCACGGCGCAGATGCAGTGACCGTGGATTAAAACAAAGGGGAGGGAGCCAGCGTTTTTTTTAACCATCTCCCCGTTCGAAAAATCAATTCAATTGACCTTTCGGGGACCCTTGGTGTTTTACGTGGCTGGGTGGAGGAAGAAACCTTCAATGACATCACCGGGACGTGGCTAGCTTGGTATCCAACCTTGTGCAAATGGGGAGTTTGCGGTTGTGCAAATGAACTGTTTGCGGTTGTTTGCGGTGCATTAAAAGGGGAGTTTGGTCTGTCAATGTCTGTAAAGTGGGCGTAACCCTTACACTACCTGATCGATACAACATCATACCTGATCCTATACACACACTGGATGTTTTAAAGCATGTTATTCCAAACAATTTAGGAATGTTAGTTGATTTATGCCCTTTATGGATTAAAACCCGACTCTGCATCCACTACGTAATTTTCCATGGGAGTTTTGCCATGGATCCCTCTCCGGCATGCCACAGTCCAGGTGTTAGTCCCCTTGAAACAACTTTTCCATCACTATTGTGGCCAGAAAGAGTCCCTTTGGTTTTTAAAATTCGCCTGTCTATTGAAGTCTATTGCGGTTCGCCAGGTTCGCCCGTTCTCGAACATTTGCGGAAGTTCGCGTTCGCTGTTTGCGAACTGAAAATTTTATGTTCGCGACATCACTAGTGTTAGGTAGTGTGAGAGGTTCTGCTGTCCATACATACATGCTACAGACATACTGCTGTGATGTCACAAGTTCACAACAATACTTAGTGCACCAATTACTAATATGTAGTCAGACCTGCTAAAATGTGAAGTTGCACTTATTGCGCAAAAATATGTGCATCATTGATTGCCGATTTGCGCAACCGCGAATATATCGGAGCAGTCTATCTGCATATAAAGCTATTGTAAAGTTCTGCCGTGCCAACTATTTTCTCCAGTCTCAGGAAACTTCTAGCAGCTTGAAAAATGTAGCAAAAGTGACCCACGCCTGCATTGCGCGCACAATATGTAAATATTACACTGCCGATTTTCAAGAAAATAATCACAAATTCGCAAATACGCGAATATATGACGAATATTCGCCCAAATATTTTTGAAATATCGCAAATTCGAATATTGCCCCTGCGGCTTATCACTACTGGCTACCTGCCTCAGCTACTACTCTGATGCTGCCACCCGCCGGATGCCACACATCTAATGCCAAGTGCTCCTTCTTTCACTCACTTTCGTCAGCGGGTACTGGCATTGCGACCCACCTCCCCAATCTGTCACCGGGTCACTTTGTGGTATGCGCTGCTGCCATCTTCACACTGTGTCACCTTGCCACTCTGTAGTATCCTGATGTTGCTGCTGCCATCTCCACACTGTCACTTTTACAGTATAACCCGGTATAGTGAGGGTTAATACCGTTCGGGCGATTCCCCTGGAGAAGAGCACAGCGACCCACAACCGCTGGAATCCACCGAACTGGAACCATACGAAGTCCTCCTTTCCTGGAACAGGCAAGAGAACGTTCTGACGTAGCAATTCCCCCCAAATACGAGACGAGGCTCCGTATTGATGGTAAACAGGAATTCCAACTTTATTGAGGGCTACCTGCCCGGTATTTATCCAGGTCTCCCACCTGGTGGACACTCCCCTAGGGGACCAGAAGGAAGACTGCGACACGGGATACAGCAGCCAATCACACACAATGGGACAATACAGACACCCCCAGCATATCCCTCCCCTTCTGTCCTGGAGACAATTGAGGAGTCATTCAATTATCTCTCAGGACAAAGGGAAATCGCCAATACACACGTAGGGACAATAGGACAGACATCACTATTCAATATACAATGTCCCACCCTTTACAGTACACACAGACATTTAACATATCCCCAGATGGCTTGGATCTGAGCGCTCAATATATCCAAGGATAGAGGCAGACTCCATTGAGCACATGGTTGCAAAAGGACATAAAATTACACAATGTTACAATTACTACATAAAACATATACATGCAACATATCCCCAGATAGCTTAGGTCTGAGCGCACATTATTGAATGGCGCTCAGACCACACACATCCAGTTCAATTGCCATGGAGCTAAAGTCTTTCCCATAGTCTTTCATTATACAAATGGGCTCCATAGCAGAGCTATCTGGGGCATCACCGCTCAAACAGGACAAGCATACATGGGGCCATAGTCGCAGGGCAGGAGGCGAGCAATCTGTCCCCTCCAAAACCCAGTGGCGCGGTTGGTTTCGCCACAGTCACCTTGCCATTTTGTGGTCTCCTCATGCTGCTGCTGCCATCTCCACACTATGTCATCTTGCCACTCTGTGGCATCCTGATGCTGCTGCTGCCATCTCTATGCTATGTCACCTTGCCATTTTGTGGTCTCCTGCTGCTGCCATCTCCACACTGTCAACTTGCCAGTTTGTGGTCTCTGGATGCTGCTGCTGCCATCTCCACACTATGTTACCTTGCCACTTTGTGGCCTTCTCATTCTGCTGCCACCTCCAGACTCTGTCATTGTGCCGCTCTGTGGTCTCCTCATGTTGCTGCCACCTCCACAATTGGTCATTGTGCCACTCTGTGGCCTCCTCCTGATGCTGCTGCCGCCCCCACCAGACTGGGTCATTGTGTCACTTTGTGGTCTCCTGATTCTGCTGCCACCTCCAGGCTCGGTCATTGTGCCACTCTGTGGCCTACTCATGCGGCTGCCACCTCTACACTTGGTCATTGTGCAACTCTGTGGCCTACTCCTGATGCTGCTGCCACCACCTCCAGATTCGGTCATTGTACCATTCTGTGGCCTCATCATGCTGCTGCCACCTCCAGACCCTGTCATTGGGCCACTCTGTGGTCTCCTCATGCTGCTTACACCTCACCACTATACCATAGGTCCACTCTGTGGACTTCTCATGCTGTTCTCACCCTCCCCACTTCATGACTGGTACACTATTTTGGCTTTCAACCTGGCTGACATCATCATTTATTTGACCTTTCTTCTGATCTGTCAGAGGCATGAGAAGAAGTAAAAATGAGACGCACAACAGATCCTGTCTGTGTAGCAGCTGTAAGGCCTGTATGGTCCCATCAAAATTGGCTTATGATTTGGTAGCCAAAAGCAGGAGTGGGTACAAAACACAGAAGACATGCAAATATTTCATTCACATGTCTTCTTTTTTAGATCCACTCCTGTTTTTTTTTTTTTTTGCATTAGCAGTTCTAAATGGATGGATTATTGAGCAAATGCTGACCGAGTGAATGCGGATGCTCCACAGACAGGATCCGTTTTTTGTGGGTTATTGTTCTGACGGATCAGAGGAAGGGCAAGTTAATCAGTGATGTCAACACAAACTTACTGCTGACACCCTCTCCTCTCTGTCAGGGGGGCTCTACTTGTATAATTGTTTAATAAAACAGGTTCTGTAGACACCTATGTGGAATCAACTGATGAGGGTGTAAAAGAACTGTGCTTCCTCTTGATGCTAACATCTACCTGTAAGGCTGAGTTGATACTTGAGTTATTTGGTCAGTTTTGGCCCCATGACTGCCCAAATAAGTGAAGTATGCAGTGATTCTAAGAGCGACCCCTGTCATCTGCATGTCATACTAACTCACAGTATTATTTCACTACCACAGCAGACTCCCTATGCGTGTTTATGCAGGCACAGTGTTCTACACCCCTATAAAGGCTCTTTGCAGCCCTGAAATAGTCATTTTTTTACGTGATTCGCCACGAATAAATTCGGATCAAAGCAAGTTTTTCAGAAAGATTCGGCGAACAGGCCGAATTGAATTTTTGAAGAATTCGCTAATCTCTAGTTGCGACCACAGGGATGAATAAAACTGTTCACTCATTTGTGACAATGCTTCCATTTTTTTTATTCTTATATTGTCCTGGATTTGTTGCCAGATCCATTGGCATGCACTTCCATATTTATATTTGGCCTGCTGTGCTGATATTTATATATATATATATATTAGACATTAAGCACGTTAGCTGTTACCGGGCGCTAGAACAGTAGTGCACAAACATTAGTAGGAATAGTCTATATTAAATGGCAAGGGAACTTCACCACATTGGCTGAGACTGGTGGCTGTGGCTGGTGGCCGAGACTGGTAGCTGTGGCTGAGACTGCTGGCACTGACTGCTGGCTGTGGCTGAGAGTGCTGGCTGCGGCTTGAGGCTGAGATTGCTGGCACTGAGTGCTGGCTGTAGCTGAGAATGCTGGCACTGACTGCTAGCTGAGACTGCTGGCACTGACTGCGGCTGAGACTGCTGGCACTGACTGGTGGCTGTGGCTGAGACTAGCGCTGTCTGATGATTGGGCGCTGTGCTAATGAGACTGCTGGTCTGCAGCCTGAGCTGCCTGCTGAGAGGTAAGTGCGGGGTCATGTGACTGGGGAGTCTGTGAGGGCTGAGAGCAAGGAGGTGACTTGGGACAAAGTCGAGAAGGGAGGTGTGGGCGGCGCAGTTGCGTGTGGGGCGGCTGTGATAGAACGTAGTGCTGCTGTGGGCAGTGCGGGCGGTGTGGGGACTTCAATCATCGGCACACACGCACGAACACGCAGCATGCACACAGGGCTTTTATTAGTATAGATATACTGTGAATTATATGATGGGTTCATGTATAATGTATTCTAGGATAATTAGATCAATGTATATACTGTATAATAATAATGTACACTGTGTATGGTATACAGCAGCACACAGGGACAATACAGCCGGGTGCCCTGACATGGAGTCGCCCGGTTGTTTACATGAGTGTCCTCTGCCCCCTTCCTTCTTGTGTTCCCCATTCCCCAGGCTTAGGGTGGGAGGGGAGCTGGCTGGCCTCTCACTCCAGCCCGAGGTCTCTGCTCTCTGCTCTGCTCTGACAGGCCCTGGGAATGTAGTTCCGGCTGCAGAGAAGGGGGAACGTAGGAGAGAAGGTAGTCCCTGCGGAATTCCGCGCCGTACTCGCCCATGAGCGCTACCGAACAGACGGCGCTGGGTACAGTGCATAGAGCGGAGGGTTCCGGATTCATACCTGGGCAGTAAGGACTTCGGTTCGTCGGTGGAGCAGTGCGGAACTCAGTTACAGGACAGGGATCAATCCGCCGCCGGAGCAGGAGGGGGAGGAGAGTATCCGCGGCGGCTTCACAGGCAGCATGGAGGGTCCTGAACGGGGAAGTGTCAGCCGGGGCCAGGAGAGCGCTGAGCATTGAGGGGCACGCTCGCCATGTACAGGGGCCACACGCAAACATGGGCGCCGTGCTAATGGGACTGCTGGTCTGCAGCCTGAGCTGCCTTCTGAGGGGTAAGTGCGGAGTCATGTGACTGCGGAGTCTGTGGGGGCTGAGAGCCAGGCGGTGACTTGGGACAAAGTCGAGAGAGAAGGTGTGGTCGGCGCGGTTGCGTGTGGGGCGGCTGTGATTGGACGGTGTTCAGCGCATGCGCACTTCAATTATCGGCACACACACACAGCCCCAGCCCTGAGCACGCACACAGGGATTTTATAAGTATAGATACATATATCGCCTCCTAGCAACCATGCGGGAAAATCGCACTGCATCCGCACTTGCTTGCAGATGATTGCGATTTTCACGCAGCCCCATTCACTTCTATGGGGCCTGCATTGCGTGAAAAACGCAGAATATAGAGCATGCTGCGATTCTCACGCAACGCACAAGTGATGCGTGAAAATCACTGCTCATGTACACAGCCCCATTGAAGTGAATGGGTCAGGATTCAGTGTGGGTGCAATGCATTCACGTCACACATTGCACCCGCGCGGAAAACTCGCCTGTGTGAAAGAGGCCTAACTCAAATTTCTTAACTCGTGTTATCTTGAAACAAATGCCATTGAAAAGCAATTGCTTAATGTAAAGCATGAGTGTTAACCCTACTACATCCGTATGTGTGTGTGTGTGTATATATATATAAATATATATATATATATACACACACTGAAATATCCGGGAAACCTGGACACATTAGGTGTACTATACACACAGATTTATTACTCCTATCAAAACGAACAATGACTAAAACATGTTATTACATACAAACACAGGCTAAACTATTGGCCTAGGATCCGAAGAAGTGTCTCCAAAAGAGGCTGGTATCACATATAATACAGTAGTTGCCTCAGATAAAGACAGCACGTATGATAAATATAGATAAAAATCACTTGTTCATCAATATTCATGTAGTGTTGACTAAATATGCTTGGTGATATATATTCGAACCGGTTTCGGTACCATAACAATATTAGTATGGCGGCACTGAGCTCATGGTATTGGACTAGTGCAACAGTATGGTATAATCCACTTCTAATGTTCCAACTTGGATCCAGACAAAGTTCACAATGTCCACTGTTCAATGTATATCAAGTTCTGTAACGTTTCCGATATCCAGTGATCAATATATAGCAGACACTATGGCGTATGTTCCACATGATATTATGAGTGGCCAGTACCCAGGTGAGTACAACACATCAGCAGTAATGCCCATAATGGTACTTTACCACCTCCCGTGGATCCCTACGCTCTTGCTGCTCCACGTGACTGAAGAGGTTTCACAGGTCCTGCTAGTTTTGAACGCCCGTGTCTCCACTACAAAAGATGTTGCTCATAAATATCTTTTGTTCTATGACACATTAAACGGAACTGTTTAACCAGCCGGGTGAGTGCCGCACCGCTTTCTTCCTCCACTTGTATTCATTGGATTACTTTCTATATACTGGTAGCATAGCACCACGCACGGCTCCACGTACGCCGGATCGGTGGTGACCAGCATCGACCTACGGGGGTTTTCACTAGGTAGTGCCGCCCTGATTTCCATTTCTTTTTTCTCCCTACCACATTTCAGTCCATATATAGTTTAGATATAGTGTCAAATTCAGTTCGGGATTGCTGGGATATGGATCAGTAATACAACCCAGACCGGATCGTTGGATGGGTATTCTCATTGATCAATATTAGAAGGCACTCCGTGATGGTGAAAGACACTAATAAAAACGTCGCAATAGCCAATATAGACTACCGTAGTGAGAAAATAATAAGTAAATACAATTACACTAATATATTAAAATATCAACCATATGTTAAGATTAAGATAAAAATAAAAATAAAAGTTTCCCCACTATAAAATTTGCATGATGATATTCCCAATATGATGCGCGAAGATGTCCAGTAGGGAGGAGGGGTCCAAGTGCTGGGAAAAACAGCCTGACTTGGATCCCGCATCACCTCCAGATCAGCCCTCGTTTAAAAGAAACCAAACAGCTCG
Source organism: Bufotes viridis (assembly GCA_033119425.1). Classification (NCBI taxonomy): domain Eukaryota; kingdom Metazoa; phylum Chordata; class Amphibia; order Anura; family Bufonidae; genus Bufotes; species Bufotes viridis. The sequence continues at coordinate 360,158,612 of CM065589.1, forward strand.
AACTCTGCATTATGTCCTTTTGGGATCAGGGTGTCAAAATTAAAAATCCTTCGGGACTCTTGTCTCGACATTTTCATGATGTGATTGCCTCCACGCCATGATCTTTTTACTATTTCTATCGCTGTGAATTTCAAAGAACAGGGGTCACAATTGTGAATTAGCTTAAAATGTTTCAAGAGAGGGTGGAGTTCATATCCTTTACGGATATTAGATATATGTTCTCTTATCCTTTTCTTTAAAGTCCTTTGTGTGCGTCCTACATATTGTCTGTGGCATCCACATTCTAACAGGTATATGATATCCTTTGATTCACACGTTAAAGTTTCTCTGATATCCATAAAAAAATTATTCTGTGTGGATTCTACTTTTAATGTCCTCCTAGGAAAAGTCGTTACCCTACAATTCGAGCACTTTCCACATATAAAAAAACCCCTCAATACCTAGCCAACTAGAGGTTTTCTTTTTATTTCCATTTTTTACTGTTGGTGCTATTATTGATGCTAAATTGGCTGCTTTGGTATAAGTAATATGCGGTGTTTCTGTTAGAATTGGCCCCACCAATTTAGCATCCAATAGAAAATGGCAGTATCTCTTTATGATTCCCTCTATTTGGCGATATTGAGGGTGAAAGGGTAAGATAAGGCGTATTGTATCGTCCTCTGGGGTATGTTCTTTTGGATGGAAAAAATCATCCCTGTTCATATTTTGAACTTTCACCAACGCCTCAGTAAAAGTTTTTTTTAGGGTATTCTCTTTCTTCAAACTGTTGGCTGAGTACAACGGCTTCTTTATCAAACTGTTCCGGTTTAGAGCAGTTGCGTTTCAATCTTCTAAATGGGCTCACTGGTATATTAGTGAGCCAACGTGGTAGATGGCAACTTGAATACCGCAGATAACTATTCCTTGCTACCGGTTTCTTGTGGGTGCTACAAATTAATTTTGATGCCTCAATTTGAATATTTAAATCCAAGAATGCAATTTCATCACTATGAGTCGTTGGTGTAAATGTTAAATTCCTGTCATTATCCAAATCCAAATAAAAAGAATATCATCAATAAATCGGCACCAGAGCAACAGACTCGCCCCCAGCCTGGGGCCAATAAACTCACCCTCCCAATCGGCTAGGAAGAGGTTGGCATAGCTTGGGGCGAATCTGGTGCCCATGGCCGTCCCAGTAAGCTGTAAATAGAAGTCATCTTAAATGCAAAATAATTATGGGATAGTATATATTGAACTGTTTCCAAAAGGAAGTCACTCTGTTCCTTTAATAACTATTAACCTTTTGTGAAAAAATCTCATAGTGCTCTTAAACCTAGATTATGTTCAATTACTGTATATAACAAGCTAACATATAGTGTGCCCATAATGTAATGCGGCTCCCATTTTATTGATTCCAATAATTGAATTATTTTTGTTGTGTCCTAATGTAAGATGGAGTCTTTTTGACCAGTGGTTGTAACCACTGGTCAATATATCTGGATAAGTTGGAAGAAATACAATCAATCCCGGAGACTATTGGTCTCCCTGGGGGACAGTTTAAATTCTTGTGTATTTTTGGGACACAATAAAAAACTGGGACTCGCTTCTGTGTTCCCAGGATGAATTTGGCCTCATTCTCAACTAGATAACCTTCATTTAGACCTTTACTACAGAGAGTTGTTAATTCTTTGAAAAAGTCTTCCGTGGGATCCTTTTTTAACTTCTTATAAGTAGTGCTGTCATTAAGTTGTCTTAGACATTCTTTTCTATAGGTTTCAGTATCTTGGATTACAACTGCTCCCCCCTTATCTGCTAAATGTATTGTGATTTTGTGCGTCTGTTGTAATTGTTGTATCGCATCAATCTCCTTTTGGGTAAGGTTATTCCTAATTTTTGTATTCTTTAGGGACCTCATTTCTCTTTCTATATTCTTTTTGAAGGTAGCTATATGTTCTCCCATTTCCTGTTTTGGATATTTTCTTGATTTTTCTTTAAGTGTAGTATGAGAATATTTAGATGTTTGTTTATATATAATAGTAGTTGAATCTATCTGATTTTAAAAAAAAATATTTTTTCAAACAGAGTCTACTTATGAATTTTTTTCGACTCCAATGTAAGCTGAAAATTTATCAAATTTATTGGTTGGTGCAAACTTTAAACCTTTGTTTAAAAGTGCCTGCTGTGCTTCAGTGAGTTGAATCTTACTTATATTAATTATACTTGTTGTAACCTGTGGTGACTGTGATTGTAATTGTCTTTTTTTTGTTGTGAATGTCTTCCTCTTCGTATCTTTTATTGCCCTATCTGTGACCTGTTATGATTCCCTCTGTAACGTGAATTGTTCTGATGATGGTGGTATCTGTTTGTGTCCACATTCCCGTGTTTGTTGTTGTGATCTGAGTGTCGGTGTCTCAGATTGTAATTGTGTTGTTGAGTGTGGTATCTCTGTGGCGAGTCCCTCCTGTAGTTCATCGTGTTATTTGGAGTTGGTGACCGTCGTGTTCTCACTTTGTGGTGAAGGGGAGTAAAATCTAAAAAAAGGGGTGATGATAATACTTCATACCTATTTGCTGTGGATACATTAAGTTGTTCACTGGTAGTTGTTTTTTCACATTGGAATTGTGATTTCTCTCTGTTTCTACTGATGTAGGTTTTTTATTACTAATAACTTCTTTTTTATCAACCTTTTTGTTTTGTTTTTTTGAATAATTTCCCTTTCTAAATTGTCTAAGTTCTGGCAAGTCCTACGTTGCCATTTGCTTATTTCTTCCGACTCTGGGAAAGTAATTATTTCCATTTTAAGATGGCTATCTGTTCTGTTAATTGGTCTAATATTTGTAATCTTCTATCAATGATAATCTGTATTAATTTTTCAGACTGCATTTTCAAGATAGAATCCCACTGTTTTTGAAAAGCCTCATGCATTAAATCAGCCGCTGGGCTTTTAGTTAGTAATAGTCCTTTAGGAATATGCCCTTTTTGTAAATATTGAGTAAGAGCTGTAATTTCCCATTTGTTACATAGTTGTTTTTGTAAAAGGCTTTCCAATTGTTTAAACGTGTCATTCCTTGTTATAACTACGTTTTCACTATTTTCTTCAGATATATCAAAAGAAAAAAATTGTATTTTCTTCAACTTATTGTCCATGTGATCCCAGATATCCATACTTAACCACCAAGGAGCACAACTGAATGGGTGTAGAAAAGGTGATAGTCGTAATAGTGAAATAAGCAAATGGCAACGTAGGACTTGCCAGAACTTAGACAATTTAGAAAGGGAAATTATTCAAAAAAACAAAACAAAAAGGTTGATAAAAAAGAAGTTATTAGTCATAAAAAACCTACATCAGTAGAAACAGAGAGAAATCACAATTCCAATGTGAAAAAACCAACTACCAGTGAACAACTTAATGTATCCACAGCAAATAGGTATGAAGTATTATCATCACCCCTTTTTTTAGATTTTACTCCCCCTCACCACAAAGTGAGAACACGACGGTCACCAACTCCAAATCACACGATGAACTACAGGAGGGACTCGCCACAGAGATACCACACTCAACAACACAATTACAATCGTGGTGCCTGCTGTCCTCTGCTCACCGCGCCTGCGCCGAATACAGAGCGGCGGCGCGGGCGCGCGATTTCAGAACGAGACAGTGCAGGAGGATTGCTGCCCTGCACTGTCAATCAAAGTGTGAAGGGGCGTGCCAGCAGGTTGCCGGACGGAGCCGCTAGGAGCAGGGCAACGCCCCCCCTGCTCCTAGAGGCTAATTTACATAATATAAAAGTAAGTTTTTCAGACTATATATACAGCGGATTTTTATAAAAAAGACATTATCAAGCTGGTCTGACATTAGCACATAGCTAATGTCAGACAGCTTATAATGTCAAAAGTTGGTGACAGAAACCCTTTAAACAAAGGTTTAAAGTTTGCACTAACCAATAAATTTGATAAATTTTCAAATTACATTGGAGTCGAAAAATTCATAAGGAGACTGTCTGAAAAAATATTTTTTTTAAAATCCGATAGATTCAAGTACTACTATATATAAACAAACAACTAAATATTCTCATACTACACTTAAAGAAAAATCAAGAAAATATCCAAAACAGGAAATGGGAGAACATATAGCTACCTTCAAAAAGAATGTAGAAAGAGAAATGAGGTCCCTAAAGAATACAAAAATTAGGAATAACCTTACCCAAAAGGAGATTGATGCGATACAACAATTACAACAGACGCATGAAATCACAATACGTTTAGCGGATAAGGGGGGAGCAATTGTAATCCAAGATACTGAAACCTATAGAAAAGAATGGCTAAGACAACTTAATGACAACACTACTTATAAAAAGTTAAAAAAGGATCCCATGGAAGACTTTTTCAAAGAATTAACAAGTCTCTTTTTAACTCTCTGTAGCAAAGGTCTAAATGGAGGTTATCTAGTTGAGAATGAGGCCAAATTTATCCTGGGAACACAGAAGCGAGTCCCAGTATTTTATTATGTCCCAAAAATACACAAGAATTTAAACTGTCCCCAGGGAGACCAATAGTCTCCGGGATTGATTGTATTTCTTCCAACTTATCCAGATATATTGACCAGTGGTTACAACCGCTGGTCAAAAAGTCTCCATCTTACATTAGGACACAACAGAAATAATTTAAGTTTTGGAATCAATAAAATTGGAGCCGCATTACATTATAGGCACACTAGATGTTACCTCGTTATAAATGGTAATTGAACATAATCTAGGTTTAAAAGCACTACGAGATTTTTTCACAAAAGCACAATATTTATTAAAGGAACAGAGTGACTTCCTTTTGGAAACAGTTCAATATATACTATCCCATAATTTTTTTGCATATGAAGATGACTTCTATTTACAGCTTACTGGGACGGCCATGGGCACCAGATTTGCCCCCAGCTATGCCAACCTCTTCCTAGCCGATTGGGAGGGTGAGTTTATTGGCCCCAGGCTGGGGGCGAGTCTGTTGCTCTGGTGCCGGTTTATTGATGATATTCTTTTTATTTGGAATGATGGAAGGGGATCTCTAGATAGGTTTTTGGAGGAACTCAATCATAATGACAGGAATTTAACATTTACACCAACGACTCATAGTGAAGAAATTGTATTCTTGGATTTAAATATTCAAATTGAGGCATCAAAATTAATTTGTAGCACCCACAAGAAACCGGTAGCAAGGAATAGTTATCTGCGGTATTCAAGTTGCCATCTATTACGTTGGTTCACTAATATACCAGTGAGCCCATTTAGAAGATTGAAACGCAACTGTTCTAAACTGAAACAGTTTGATAAAGAAGCTGTTGTACTTAGCCAACAGTTTGAAGAAAGAGAATACCCTAATAAAAACTATTACTGAGGCGTTGGTGAAAGTTCAAAATATGAACAGGGATGATTTTTTCCATCCAAAAGAACATACCCCAGAGGACGATACAATACGCCTTATCTTACCCTTTCACCCTCATTATTGCCAAATAGAGGGAATCATAAAGAGATTTTGGCATTTCCTATTGGATGCTAAATTGGTGGGGCCGATTCTAACAGAAACACCGTGTGTAACTTTTACCAAAGCAGCCAATTTAGCATCAATTATAGCACCAACAGTACAAAATGGAAATAAAAAGAAAACCTCTAGTTGGCTAGGTATTGAGGGCTTTTTTAAATGTGGAAAGACTTTTCCTAGGAGGACATTAAAAGTAGAATCCACACAGAATAAGTTTTTTATGGATATCAGAGAAACTTTAACGTGTGAATCAAATGATGTTATATACCTGTTAGAATGTGGATGCCACAGACAATATGTAGGACGCACACAAAGGACTTTAAAGAAAAGGATAAGAGAACATATGTCTAATATCCGTAAAGAATATGAACTCCACCCTCTCTCGATACATTTTAAGCTAATTCACAATTGTGACCCCTCTTCTTTGAAATTCACAGCGATGGAAATGGTAAAAAGATCATGGCGTGGAGGCAATCACATCATGAAAATGTCGAGACAAGAGTCCCGAAGGATTTTTAATTTTGACACCCTGATCCTAAAGGGACATAATGCAGAGTTCGAGCTGTTTGGTTTCCTTTAAACGAGGGCTGATCTAGCGGTGATGCAGGATCCAAGTCAGGCTGTTTTTCCCAGCACTTGGACCCCTCCTCCCTACTGGACCACCCCTCTTACATCTTCACACATCATATTGGGAATATCATCACGGGACTACACGGGACGCCGTACAAGGTCCGGGCGGCTAGCAGCAAGAGCGGAGGGACCCACGGGAGGTGGTAAAGTACTATTATAGGCATTACTGCTGATGTGTTGTACTCACCTGGGTACTGGCCACTCATAATATCCTGTGGAACATATGCCATAGAGTCTGCTATGCTTTACGACATAGTGTCTGCTATATATTGATCACTGGATATCGGAAACGTTACAGAAGTGGATTATACCATACTGTTGCACTAGTCCAATACCATGAGCTCAGTGCCGCCATACTAATATTGTTATGGTACCTAAACCGGTTCGAATATATACCCCCAAGCATATTTAGTCAACATTACATGAATATTGATGAACAAGTGATTTTTATCTATATTCATCATACGTGCTGTCTTTATCTGAAGCAACTACTGTATTATATGTGATACCAGCCTCTTTTGGAGACACTTCTTCGGATCCTAGGCCAATATTTTAGCCTGTGTTTGTATGTATTAACATGTTTTAGTCATTGTTCGTTTTGATAGGAGTAAAAAATCTGTGTGTATAGTACACCTAATGTGTCCAGGTTTCCCGGATATTTGAGTGCCCCCCACTCTTTTACATATTTGTGGATATTCTCTACTGTAATTAGTGATATAAACAGTCGGCTTTTTGTCCTCTTGAGCAGAATTTTATTCTTCACTTTTTTTTAGGTTTATAGGGTTTTTTCATAGTCTGAGGAAAAATTAAGGACTCTCTATTTTTTAATCTGGCAAATTCAATGCCTATATTAATATTTTGAAGTGTATAACCTCTACTGAGAAGTCTATGTGTGATAACCTCTGTTTCTTTTGAGAAAAAGCCCTCTGTGGAGCAATTGCGTCTTGCTCTGATCATTTCCCCCTTTGGTATATTGTTTATGACATGCGGTGGGTGGCAGGAGGAGGCAAGAAGAATGGTATTCCCAGATGTCTTTTTTCTAAAAGTACAAGTAGTGACCACTCCCTCAGAGAGGTCCATTTCCAAATGTAAATCAATAAAGTCGATTTTAGCTGAATCGCTAACATAAGTAAGTTTAATGGAATCTGTACAGTTATTGAGATGATTGACACACTGGACTACCATATTCTCCTCTCCCTGCCAAACCCACAGCATATCATCTATATAACGTCCATACTATTTTATGTATCCAGCAAAGGGGTCGTCATCAAGAAGCAAAAAATGTCGTTCCCACCAAGCCATATATATATTTGCTATGGATGGTGAGTGTTTGGCCCCCATTGAGACACCTGACATTTAGAGATAGTATTTCCTATTAAACATAAAGAAATTATGTCTCATAAGAAAATCCACACATATGCACAAAATAATCCTGCAATTCCAAAGTATAGTTGCTGTAGTGGTACAGAAACCATTTAAGAGCCATAATGGCCGAATCCTGAGGAATGTTAGTGTATAGTGCGGTAATATCAGCCGCAACCCAGATATAATCACCCCTCCACTTGAAATTATAGAAGTTCTAAAGCACTGTGCGACTGTCCTTCAGGTAACGCGGCATCAGCGATATGAGTGGTTGTAGCAGGGAATCGGTCCACTCTGATAATTTCTCAGAATAGGATCCAATGCCCGCCACAATCGGACGCATAGGGGGTGGAAAACTTGGTTTATGCACCTTGGGGAGTGTGTGAAAAATTGGTGTGGTTGCATGTTCCACATAGATATACTCCACTTCTCTTTTAGAGAGAATTCCCAGTCTCTGGCCCTCCAACAGAATGCTATATAGCTTCTCCTGGTAAGGGAGGAGCGGATTGGAATCCAGCAGCAAATATGTATTTTTCAGTTCTCTAATGTCAAACATTGGATATTGCATTAGTGTAGCATTAAAAGTAGGAACCATCTTTTTGTTATGTTATGTCTAAATGAAGGGCTGGATTCTGTAGCCCGAAATGCGTCACTTTGATGTCATTTTCTGTGACTTTGCTGCATTTTGGGTGGGGCTAAATTGTGAGCAATCCTGTAAAACCTAAAGGTATTCATTGCACTTTAAGCCCCTTTGCGCACCTAGGCTGCAAAAAAGTGTCACACCTGTGGTATCGCCGTACTCAGGAGAAGTAGGGCAATGTGTTTTGGGGTATATTTTTACATATACCCATGCTGGGTAAGAGAAATATCTCTGTAAATAGACAACTTTGTATAAAAATTTTTAAAAAGTTGTCGTTTACAGCGATATTGTTCATCGCTGGCAGGCTGCAGTGTAACTGCAGAGCTGCGCGCTGCTGTGATCGTTCACAGCAAATCTCGCGTCTAGCGAGATGACGCACGGATGCGTCCGGCCTGGAGTAAGTGTGAAACTCCGCCCCTCTGGCCTGGCGTCCTCGCAGGAAGGGACGCTACGCATTGGATTTCTGAGGACGTCCTCACGCAACTCGCGAGACTTGGACTGCGCTACACCGGAGTAAGTAAAAACTCCTGGGGACTAGTGATATCAGTACTGGAGGGGGTTCGCATTGATAAACGAGGCCTGAGGGAGGCCCCAGACCTTAATCAAAGACCGCTGGTCAGTACCTCCCAGCGTAACATCGGGCCTGCACGCCGCTATTTTAAAGGGGCCATATACATATCGCGTTTGCCGGCAGCAACGCCCAATATCCTACAGGCCTGAATCCATCCCATAAGGCCTATCCGTGGTCCAACCACGCCATGTCTGACCCTGAGGAAGCAGGGCAACCTGCCCCCAGGGAGCCTGTGGCCGCAGGCGCTACTGCAGCTCCCAGTATGATGCCGCTGACTATGCTATATTATTTTGGGGCTCCCTGGTTTCCACGCTATGCAGGAGAGGCCCACAACTTAAAGGACTTTAAAGATAAGATTATGGCCTTGTTTCAGCTTTATCCCATCTCCGCTAAGCAACAGATGGAGATCCTCTTAGCCCAGCTAGAAGGGGCAGCCCGCAGGGAGGTCATGTCCTGGCCCAGTTCTGAAAGGAGTACAATGGAACAAATCTTTGACCGCCTAAGTACCACATTTGAAGCCAGAACGGTGTCAGAAGTAAAGATGCGGTTCTTTAGTAAAAAGCAGAAGCCTGGTGAGTCAATCCGTGATTTTGCTTTGTCCCTCCAAGAGGCCTTAAGGGCCGTCATCCAGGTAGACCCCCGGAAAGCTGAGAACCAAGACCAGACTCTGCGGAAACAGTTTATTGCGGGTGTAAATACTGACCATTTGAGGGGTCAGTTGAAAATGTTGTCGGCCCAACACCCCAGTAGTACATTTCTGGACTTTAAAGAACTGGCCATTCGTATCCTGGGCCAAAGCCTGCCCACTGAGCCGGCGGTGCCCCTTGAACAGCCTGTCTGCAATCTCAAGCATAGTGATGCAAATCCGTCAGGGGCCAGCCAAGCCACTCAGGCTCCAATCTCTGACTGCATTGATGGAGCAGGTTAACTATCTCACTAAGAGCCTGGAGAAAGTGTGCAGGCAAATAGAGGAGTGGGAGAGACCGTTGTTGTCAGAGGATGAACTCCTATTACCTCAGAGGCCTTTCCCACCTGCATACCAAGAGGTTTATCCTAAAGACCCTGGGAGACGACAGAGTGACCGGTTAAAGAACTATAAATGGCCCGTCTGCACTTATTGTAAAAAAATTGGCCATACTGAATCTACATGCTGGCAGTTAAACGGGCCACCCCCGAGGTTGAGGACCACCCCTCGGGAGGTAGAACAATAGGTCCAAGAGATCCAAGCTGGATGCCCAGATACGTGGGATCCCGTCCAAAGATTAGTATACGGATTAACGGGATACCCTTTGAAGCCCTGTTGGGTTGGACACCGGGTCCCAAGTCACTACAATTCAACAACCCACCTTTGACAAGTTCTGGGATTCAAGCCTCCTTACCCAGCCACCTGGGTCCTGGCTGGAGATCATCGCTAGCAATGGCAAGCCATTAAAAGTGCAAGGGTACTGGGAACCAACCCTACAGGTTGGACAAGCCACCTTAACGCAGCAAGGTGTGATTGTGGTGCAAGCTGGGGATAAAGGGGGACACCCCGTGATTGTAGGGACTAATGTCTTCAAAAATTGCTACCCCGAGGTACTTGAAGCGCTACACCAATCCTTACCTTCCGCTTCATCTGCATCTAAGAAAGTCATCCAAAATACTATCAGTATGCTATGTGCCCAGCAGAGATTCGCAAATGAGAAGGGGAAATCTGCACCACCCGGATCCGGGATAATCGCCCGGTAACTCTGCCACCGAACTCCCAGACCCAGACCTATGGTGCCGTGCTGTCTTAGGGATCCAGGGCCAAGACTATCAAGCCCTAGTGGAGCCTATCTAGATGGAGAATTATCCCTTCGTGAGAGCTGCCAAGTGCCTGGTAACCGTCTCCCAAGGTAAAGTACCTGTCCGTCTGGTTAATCTCGGTGATCACCCTGTTGCTCTCACTAAGCACTGCCCTGTTGCTCAGCTTTTCCAGGTCTCCTTCCAGGATGTTATCCGTTTGCCTGCCACAGAGACATCTCAAGCTGCACAGAGTGGCCACATACCTGCCAGCAGTTCTCAAGTACCCTGGTGGGAGGAACTCCATGTGGGGAACGAATCCACCCCGAAGTATCAAATAGAGGGGGTCCTGAATCTGATAAAGAAACACCACCAAGCCTTCAGTAAGCACTCTACGGACTACGGAAAGGTCAGTGTAATCAAACACACCATACCCACTGACTCCTATCCTCCCATCAAGGAGAGATACAGACCCATACCACCTACTACGTATCAGTCCGTAAAAGAGATGATACAGGAAATGAAGGACTCTAATATAATCCAGACAGTCATAGTCCCTGGGCTGAACCCCTGGTTCTTGTCCCCAAGAAAGACGGCAAAATCCGATTTTGTGTGGACTACAGAAAGATCAATCAAATAACCCACAAGGATGCCTATCCCTTGCTGCGCATTGAGGAATCTTTGACTGCCCTGGGGTCATCAGCCTATTTCTCTACACTTGATTTAACCAGCAGGTACTGGCAGGTACCAATGGCCCCGGAAGACCGGGAAAAGACTGCTTTTACTACGCCCATGGGCCTGTTTGAGTTTAACTACATGCCTTTCGGACTGTGTAATGCTCCATGGACATTTAAAAGGTTAATGGAGCGTTGTTTGGGCCATAAGAACTTCGAGACGGTATTGCTGTACCTGGATGACGTCATTATTTACTCCAAGACATATGAGGACCATTTAAAGCATCTGGCTGAAGTGTTTGAAATCCTTATCAAATATGGCCTCAAAATCAAGCCGTCCAAGTGCCATCTGTTAAAGACTGCAGTGAAGTATCTGGGGCATGTTGTGAGTGCAGAGGGAGTCCAGCCCGATCCTGATAAATTGGCTGCAGGTCGTAATTGGCCTGTCCCTACCACCGTGAAAGAGGTGAGAAGTTTTCTCAGTTTTGCAGGCTATTACCGGCACTTCATCCCACACTTTGCTCTGATCGCAGATCCGATCCAGGAACTCCTGAGGGGGCTTCCCAAGAAAAGTCCAAAGACTCCTATCCCCGTCGAGTGGAATGAAGAAAGGGAGATTGCCTTTCAGCTCTTAAAGAAGAAGCTGACAGAACCCCCTGTCCTGGGTTATCCGGATTATCAAAAGCCATTCCACCTCTACATTGACGCCAGTAAGAAGGGCCTGGGAGCTGTGCTAGCTCAAGTACAGGAAGGTAAAGAGAGGGTGATAGCTTACGCTAGCCGATTCTTGAAAGGGGCTGAGAAAAATGATCAAAACTACAGTTCCTTCAAGTTAGAGTTTTTTGCTCTAGTGTGGGCCGTGACCAAAAAGTTCAAAGACTACCTGGCTGCCACTCCATTCATTGCTTTCACTGACAACAACCCTCTAGCGCATCTAAACCCTGCCAAGTTAGGGGCTCTGGAGCAGAGATGGGCCTCCTGCCTAGCCAATTATGACTTTACTGTGAAATATCGGGCAGGCCACTCCAATGGCAATGCCGATGCCCTGTCTCGGCTTCCTACTGAAGAAGTCCCCGATGATCTACAGGATGCCTGGGAGGATGTGGAAATGCGTTCTACAACAAGTTTGCCCAGCAAGACAACACTCACGCTGAGAATAACCCGGCTGCTGACCCCTCTCAACCAAACAAACCTGAATCCAGAGAGGAAAGGTGGATCAAGCTTTAGTAAGAGAGTAGAGTCCTCGGTGAACTGCTAGACTTCCTCACCAGTGGGAGAACCCCTGAGAGAATCCGTAGGAAGACTGTAGACCCAGAACTATTGAAGCTGTGGAGACAACACCACCAACTCCTTCTTCAAAAAGGCCTGTTGCTGCGGAGAAGTCTGGATCTACTGTAGTGTCCTGCGATAGAGTGTACCAGATCCTCATACCACGTCGAGATGCAGGTCTTCTCCCAGAGATGTACCAAACTGAGGCCACTATCCGCAGAAGGTTCTATTGGGTCGGGATGAGGGAGGACATTGAGAAATGGTGCGGGGAGTGTACAGCTAGTGCCGTTGGGAGAAGTGAACGTCATGACCAGAGGGCGCCTCTGCATCCTATTGTAAGTAAAGCCCCCTTGGAACTTGTTGCCATTGAGCATGTAAAGTTGCAGCCCAGTCGCTCGGGTTATACCTATGCCATGAATATTATTGATCACTTCACCAAGTTTGTCGTAGCAGTGCCTGTAAAGGACCTGACGGCCAAGACTGCAGCAGAAGCATTTTGGAAACATTTCCTTTTGCCCTACGGCTGTCCAGAACGGATCCTCACCGACCAAGAGTCTGCCTTCGAGTCCCAGCTGTTCCACGAGTTGTGCCTGCTCTCCAACTGTCAGAAAATCCGGACCACAACATACCATCCGCAAGGTAACGGACTCTGTGAGAAAATGAATAAAACACTCATTGAAATGCTGAGAGCAGTACCCCCTGAGACCAGGGGAGATTGGCCTACTCTGCTGCCACAACTTATGTACACTTATAACAATACAATTCACTGCTCTACCGGGTACACGCCTTTCTACCTGATGTTCGGCCGTCAGGGTAAGCTGCCTGCGCACCACTCCCTGGATGTACAAGTGCCTGATGTCATCAATCCACTACCAAAAATGGATTGGGTGGTGGAACATCAGAGACGCCTGCTTGACGCCAAGTAAATTGTTCAGGAGCGCATGGAAAGTGCCCGTGAGCGACAGCAGAGAGACTATGACCTGGCTGCCCATGCAGAGCCTCTTGCTGTAGGGGATATGATGTGGCTGAAAAATAACCACCGCACCAGCGAATTGGACAATAAGTGGGAGAGGATTCCCTATCTTATAACTGCCATCCCCAATGCTGGGACCCATTCTTACGAGATATCCAAAGAAGGCAAGGGTTCCCAAATTGTCCATAGGAACCGTTTAAAGCCCCGCATTGAAAAAGAGACTGGGGCTGGAGACCTAGAACTTGGGTCTCCTGAATCAGAATCCTCTGTTCAGCCTGCTAACCCCATGCAGGCCATTATGGACTTGCTACATGATGCTGAGCCACTCTACGGGTTCCTTACACCCTGGCTGAACTTTGCTGTGCCCACTCCAGCACCTGTGAGACCTTTACCTGTGGAAGGCCTATCCCAGGGTGAACCTGAAAGGGGTCCGGAGAGTGTGGATCCCTCTGGCCCCCCTGAACCAAGGCAGGAGGAGTCCCTGCCAGTAAGGAGGTCCACGCGGCCTACCGGGGGGTGCCCACCGGTAGGATTAGGGGACTACATGTGTGGCAGGGGTGTTCCCTCATGGGAAACCTCCGTCTAACTATTTGTTTACCCAGGTACGGACTCATGTTCCTCTGTGAGCCTCCAGGAACTTTAACAATGTTTTACTGTTGGACTATTGCATTTGACATGGACTATCCTGGCAATCCCATATACGAGTTCATTTAATGTCAGTGCATCTAGTATAAAAACACCCCCCTTTCTTTTGGGTGTATTTATATCAATCTTTTTATACTCAGCATATACTTCTGATTGTATTCAGCATTGTATTCAGCATTATATTCAGTATTGTATTCAGCATTTGTATTCAGCTCGTACTAGATTTCTGTATTCAACACTGTATTCAGCTTGGTTGGTCACTATCTTAAGTGTATTCAGCTTCAGTGTACTCATTTTGATCATTGGGAGATTTATTGTACTCAGCCTTTACATGTACTCAGTCTATCAATTGTACTCAGCATTAGTATTTTCCCCTATTGTATCATATATCCCTTGATGAACCTTGTTGTCCAAGGGGAAACACGTCGGGAATAATGGTTTTATTCTGTTCACCTATTGCTATTAACAGGTATTAATTAAGATATTTATTGAGTACAGGGAATCTTCAGGGACAGGCCAGTCTAGGTACGAGGACAGGGGATCCCTACCATCAAGAGATGCCCCTGGGCATAGCAGTGGTTTGGAGGGTAAGATAGGGTTAGTCAATATCTTTATTCTTCCCTGTATCCACTTCTAGCTATTATCATAAGTTTTGATTGTATCAAGGGTTCTGGTCCCCTTCTTTTCCTAGCCTTGTGTGTTGGTATTCTGATGTTTTTGGGATATTTAGTCTTTGTGACTTTTTTATGGAGTATATATTAAAAGTTATGGTTTAGGGTGTGTTTCTTTCAGTGATAGTCATTTATACACACTACCCTCAGTTTATTTCTGTGATAAGAATATTGATACAGTATAATGCTTTTGCTGTGTCACGGATCAGCTGGTCTGAACCCACTGTGCCACTGACTGGCTATACTCTGGAGGGGCGTGTATAAGCAACTACCTGGTTTTCACTAGAGCTTCAGATGGTGAGGATAGACTTGAGCCGTTAGGGTAGTTGCCAGGAGCTTAAATCACTGAAAAAGGTGCACCACAATGATAAGCAACTAACAATTCTGGCTAATCCCTCAAGCTGATGTTAAAAGCTGAGACTTTCGCCAACATATTCCAGTCAGGAACAGATCAGAGCCCTTTTGCACCACAGTCAAGGTGTCCAGTGTGGCAATGGGTCCTACCACTAGACTACCTATGGTGTGTGAAAAAGGTCTGATAGGTGCTCAAATCCAACTCACAGCCAGGCTCCCACATACCTCCATAGTAGGATCACTAATGCAATGTGAGGTAGAATAAGGCTGCAAGCCCCACCTATAACAGACCATGTGACACAGGCTACCAGGTGCAACAGAATGTTAGATGAACAAATGCCAGCAAAACACAATGGCACATTCAATACAAATATAGAAAAAAAATCACTGAATTAAAGTGGCCTAAATGGGAGGAACTGCCCAAAAACACCAAAACCCCACAATGATAAGCAACTATACAATGCTGGCTAATCCTTTAAACTGATGTTAAAAGGTAGTCTAGTGGTAGGACCCATTGCCACACTGAGACACCCCGACAGTGATGCAAAATGGCTCCGATATGTTCCTGACTGGAATATGTTGGCGAAAGTCTCAGCTTTTAACATCAGCTTGAGAGATTAGCCAGCATTGTTAGTTGCTTATCATTGTGGTGCACCTTTTCAGTGATTTTAAGTATTTTTATATTTCCATCCACACATTATTCCATCTTGTGTAGGATGCTTTTGTGGAACTCGCCGAAATCCTCCATTGTATGCATTTTTGCTGGGGATTGCCGTTAACAGCGGACCACATGCAAAGGAACACCTCCCCCGGTTAGCACACGCTACAGTGTTTGGGGTTTTTGAGCAGTTCCTACCATTTAGGCCACTTTATTTCAGTTATTTTTTTTTGCTGCCAGTAACTACTCCAGAGCAATCCCTGAGTCAGTGGCAGCTGGTCTGGGTGGTCCAGGAGATACCTGAGTAGGTACTTGAAGTACAAGCGTAGTCAGATGGGCAGACACGTTACTAGGACAACGGTGCAGGACCGAAGGATCAGGCAGAGACGTGGTCAGACAGGCGATAGGTCAGGGCGGGCGGCACAGGTACAGGTCAGGAAATTAGGGATCGGCAATAGGAGAGTCAAAGCAAGCAGGCAGGGATCAGATGATAAGCAAAGTCCAGGAACAAAGTACAAGTCAGGAACACAAGTGGTTATCAGGCTCTTTAGCAAAAGACAAGGACCTTGACACTGAGGCATCTGGGAAGGGGGCTGAACCACTTAAGTACATGCAGGAGAGCCAGGGTTGGTCAGCGAGGTCACCTGACCTAACCCTGCCAGCCCAGGGAGTGATGCGTGCCACACCTAGAGCAGGGTAACATGAAACCAGCCGTAATCATGCTGTGATTAATATATATTCCAATACCTAAAAAAAGGGCTTTAACCTATCTTGACCCAGGTCAAGACGAATATTATTTAAAACGTCACTTTTAATTGTAAATAAACGTAAAATGGCCGTGAGCCTAAAAGACGCTTGAAATTAAAGCTGTCACTCTGTGAGCTATGGTATATTTTTGGTAAGGTTTTTAGGAACCAGAGATGTGCACTATCTCTTATCCCACTTTACTGAAAAATATCCACCTCGGTTGAAAGCCAGTGTTACGGCCTCTATATACCTAGAGGCCAGGTATCTCTAGCCAGAAATTGAAACACTGCCTTTCGTGATATTAAGGCGTCCACAGAGCTGTGTTGATGCCACACTAATACCGGAAGAGGGTGTGCAAAAGAACCAAAAGGTTGTGGTTGAATGATACTTTGTGTTGGTTATTGAGGGCTGCTTCAGTGTGTCCTATATAATCACCAGACACACTGCCTCTGTGTCCTATGTTATTAACAGACACATACACTTCACAACACACTAGTCTGACACTATGTCAATAGCTGTCAGAGTTCAATCATACAATACACACACCACAGCACTTCCTATGTGAACTTAGCAGACTATTTGGGCTAACTGGCCATCTGGTATGGGCCAACTGGCAACCGCCTATGTCACTGTGAAAATGCTTGGTGTCCAGACAAGGACTACCTAACTACTAAGTTACAACAGAGTTATCAACTGTTATTAAAATCTACAACTGCCCCCCGACATGTTTTGCCAGTAACCTGGCTTCTTCAGGGATAGATAGAATTTTAAAACTCAGTTAAAACACCTAAAATAATAGTCTGAAATCTGGAACAAAGCATCCCCAAACAGTTAATTTTTTGTTTTGGGAAAATAGTAATATTATGTGCAATAATAGTACAATGTGTATTTTACAATCCAGAGGGTATTGTTTTAAGCTTCAGTGAAAACACATGAGTTAATAGTCCGAAATCTGAGACAGAGCATCTCCAGACAGTTCAGGGGTTTTACATGTTTTACAATTTTACAAGAGGGTCGCTGTAAGCACAGTAGGCAGGAACACATAGACAGTGAGTTCTAATAGGAACCTAGCCAGCTTTCCCTGCCTACTTGCAGTGCAAGCCCTAGGCAGCAAGTCCACAACTGGTCAACATTCCCTACTCTGCTAGGTGTAGGTGTAGGACACACATAAGAAACTACACAAAGACAAAGTCATACAGGAATTGATTAGAAACAGGCGGAAAATGCAATACCAAATCAGATGACAGAGGATAGTCAGAATAGCCAAGCTGAAGTCTGAACCAGACTGGAAACACAGTACCAAATCACGAGACAGAGAGTGGTCAAAGGCAAGCCAAGGTCAATCCAATAAGAAATCCAACCGCACACAGAACAGAACTGAGAGCACAGCTTGGGAGTGAAAACCAACTACTGGCAATGGTATCTGGCCTAGAAGGAGTTTAAATAGATTCCCAGGATCAAAACTTGATAAGTCATGACTAGAGATGAGCGAATCAAAGTTGATGAAGTAGAATTCGATCCGAATTTCAGGAAAAATTTGATTTGTCCCGAAGTCAACTTCGTGGTAATGAATGGAGTTTTTTCTAAAATGACTGCTGCACATGTTACAAAGTGAAAGTAAGAAGCCTGGGAACGAGGGATCACCCATAATGCCATGCAGACAGCCAATCAGCAGATAGCCATCCCCTGTGATGTCACAGCCCTATATAAAGCCTCCTCATGCCTGTTCTCTGCCATTTTACATTGAACTTAGTGCAGGGAGAGATGTTGCAGGCACTAGGGACAGTGTTTAGAAAAGTCTTTATTAAGCCTTGTAATATGAGCTATTCTGTTACACCTTGCTGCACTAATTGGGGTTACTAAAAGTGATCTATTACTTCAGATTTTAGGCTTTTTTAACTACTTGCCTACAGCCACATGACTTTCTACATCACGGCAGTAGGCCCTTATTTGTAACTCGATGTATAAAAGCGTCAGGTTACATCGCAATCTGCCAGCGGCCTCTGCCACTGCAGATCACTGTGAACATGCTGTCATTAGACATCTGTGGTCACAGGGAGGTGTGCCGTGGCCAGTGGGAGCGGTGTGGTTGTAATACACGCTTGTAGCACCCTGCTACAAGCGTGTATTACATTGAAGAAGTTGAAAGCCGGCAGGGAGCACTTTTTCTTATGTAAGAGCGCCACCTGCTGGCTTTAAAATGAAATATCAGCCTGAAGGCTGGGAATTAACCTCTTCCTGCCTTGACTGTGGCAGAAAGGGGTTAATCCACGTGAAAAAATAAAACAATATTTAAAAAAAAAAAAAAAAAAAATGACATACTACATACACACCCATACAAACATCCCGTCCCTTTTTCGTTCATAAAAAATAAAATAAAAAAATATATTTATTATATTTATATATATTTTAATTTTAGCAATAGTATAGTGTAATTTGTATGTTTAAAATATACAAACATACACACATTTGTTTATTTTAAAAATCTAGGCATTTGTGTTTTTTTGTGTCAAATATACAAATGCCCCCAAAATTAAATAAAAAAAATAATAATAATTAAAATGTCCAAATTTCACCAAGATGAATACCTTAGATGAATAACATTAAAAAAAAGTCACTTTGAAGGGGCATGTAGATTTTTAGCGCTGTACAAAATTTTTCTGGCAGTACGGTGGTATAGAACCAGATATAGAAAATCCAAAATGCGCTCCTGTCTTTTGAAGTCTTGCAGCGGGCCCAGCTAGTAGACAAATTACATAAATAGTGCTTATTTTCAGAGTACAAGTGTACGGTAATGGTTTTAGAAATGTTTTGTCTTGAAACCTTTAATGGCACAAAAGAAAGGTCTAAGGTGTCCCAAGAAAAATAATCTCAAATTCATGTAGGCTGGCTCAGACATTAGGGCTCATGCACACGGCCATTTCCCCGCCGTGGCCGGGTCACTTGAATGGGTCCGCAAACCCAGAGATGCGGCAGCACGGATCGGAACCCCACGGAAGAACTACGGAGTGCTTCCGTGGTGTTTCTGGCCGTGCCTCCGCACCGCAAAAAAGTGGTGGATACACAACTTTTTTGCGGTGCGGACCGTCGGATGCGGATCACTGCACCCGTAAATTATTTAACATTTAATTCAACAAGTCAATCAGTAGTTGTGGAGTTGGTGTGAAATTGCAGCCTGATACTATTGCTTTTTTACCCTTTCAGTTAATGTTAAAGTACAGTAAGTCCGACAGACAGGTGAGGAGGAGAGATCCGCTGCTTCCTCCGGTAGGTGGGCAAGTAGCAACGATGATAGTCGTGTGGGAGCTGGTGTTGCGAGCGGTCAGGCACGTGACCCTTAGACTGGTGAGGGTGACATCAGTAACTTGCAGATAGTGACGGACAACGATGTGGCCGATCGCATGTGGGAGCCGAGTGAAGAGGGGGCTTCATCATCCTCATCAGCAGAAGAGGGTGGCAGTTTGCGTGTGAGGCAGCGGCTGAGCCAGCAGGATGGTAGCGTGGCCATGAGTCAGCAGGGTGGCAGCAGTGTGAGATCTGTTGCCAAACGTGCCTGGGGTAGACCGCCTGCTACGCAGGAGCCTACCTATCTGGAAAGAAGTAGCAGTGCATGGAGGCAGCGGTAGCGGGCAGCCAGCACGGAGTGGTGGGGGGAAAATGCCATACTCGATGGTATGGGAATTTTTCATCAAGCCGGCGGAGGACAATCAGCATGGCCCACTCTGTGACTGGGCCACTGTGTTGATGACTCATGCGATTTCCACCTCACCCCTCTGTGACTGGGCCACTGTGTTGATGACTCATGCGATTTCCACCCTCACCCCTCTGTGACTGCTTTCGTTTTTTCATAAGAGGAGGAAACAAAACTTTACCATGCCCTGTGGCAGAAAGTCAAGAGAAATCTCCCTGTTGATGACTTGTGTGAGAGCAGTCAGTGTTTGTACTACCCTGAGGAGGAAGTACAGGGGGAGGCAGGGGACCTCATGCATAGCTGTGTTATGGTGGTATTAGTAGCACCCGTAGACACGGTATGAGTGGTGGGGGCAGTAACAGTGGCAGTCAGGGCAAATACAGAACAGGGAATGGGAAGGGGCAAGGAGCCCAATTTTATGCATTCACTGATTATGAATCAGGGCAGATCACTAGTAATGTGGAACCATTGTGCCAAGTAACTGGTTTGATATTGGGCCAAAACCTGAGGGTGTTATTCTGGTGCAACCCCTGTATTTACTCTTTAACCCTTATACAGGGATGCGTACTTTGCTGTGGGTTAATGACCAGGCCACTACCTCCTGGGATGGTCCCGGTGTACTTGGCAGCTGACCCTAAGACTCAGAAACACAGGCAGGATCAGGAAACACAAGATACCACAGGCACAGTCTGAACAGAATACACAGTAAGCAAATGCACCCTGCCTTGATGAACATAACAGCGAGGAGAGACATACCAATGTTCACACCACAAATTATCAGTGGCCAGTACGCACAATATAGAGATGAATATGCACTGCCACACTGACACATGGGCCTCCATACATACCACTATTATATGGTAACCATCCCACAAGGAAACAATGGGACGCCACAAGTATTCACAGCCAGTACACACGAGACTGAGGCAGGTGGGCACTGCCATACAGACACATGGTCCTAGATACAAACCACAAGAATCCGGCAACCAGCCCACATGGCATATAAGGACCACACGAACAGACATAGTAATACCCACCATGATATATTACAGTCTGATAAATGTAGCTTGGAGGGAAATGATGATTGTATGTTGGTCAGGAACTAGGAATTGGAGTGTTGAAGAGAAGAAATCTGAGGAGAAGGGTGATGGCAATATAGAATGGAGGCAATGTACGACCAAAACCTCCAAAGGAACTGGCAGTGCCAGATCTCCTTATATTGTACTCAACTCGGGAACTGGTGATGGTGCTAATACTGTAGGTGCAGGCACAAAACATGCCAGACCTACCCAAAGCTCGGCTTCCGCTAGCTCTGTAAGAGCAACTCTTATATGGCATTTTTTATCCACAAGGCCGGCACACAAAACCAGAGCCATGTGCAAGATCTGCAGGATTAAAATAAGTCACGATCGTTCAAACACAAATATTGGTACCAGAGGTGGCATCACTTGATTATGCTATTGGCTGATTCTTCAGGTCCTACTATCCCTAATACTTCCCTCACACTCCCAATACCCCATCCATCCCCATAATAAAACACAACACCATGAATGGATCTAATCGGCAACAGCAGCCGTTTATTAAATAGATACATACATAACATAATAAATTAACCAGATGAAGGCGGTACTGGAAGCCCCAAACTTTATCAACTCCGAAAAACAACCTGGCTAATCCACCTTGCCTCCAGCCGCAGAAACACCAGCTCGGAGACACCAAGTGATGGACGCCTCACCGAACCGACCAAGCAAACCCACCATGGGAGTTCATCCCCACCATTGAGGCCCTCCCATCCTCAAATACAGAGCCCTACCCCCAGCTTCCAGGACCTCCTGCCGCCAACAACGCGCAACTTGACCCTCCCCCTTAAGTTTGCGCATTCCTCCATACCGCTAATGCCCATTCAATTCCACCCTGAAGCCCCAGCGACCACAGACCTAATAAAATAATGCAGAGCCACTACACCTGAAGTCGCCATTGCCAACCTTCTACAGAAAATCCTGCCCATAGGCATAATTCTACACGCAAAATTTAACTTCCCCAACAATGACTGAAGGTCCCTCAACTGAATCTTTGCTGCCCGGCCTGCTTTCTTGACTGCCACTTGCAAATTGTGCACCTTATCCTCCGGGAGCCGACATTCCAACCTAAAAGTGTCAATGACTATCCTCATAAATTAAATCGCTCCAGAGAAAGTAACTAAAATATTTCTATGTACTCCCCCTTCCAAATCCAATCCCGCACCTC
This sequence comes from Bufotes viridis, assembly GCA_033119425.1. Classification (NCBI taxonomy): domain Eukaryota; kingdom Metazoa; phylum Chordata; class Amphibia; order Anura; family Bufonidae; genus Bufotes; species Bufotes viridis. The sequence goes on from CM065589.1 coordinate 360,181,016, forward strand.
CTGCTTCAAATGTGCCCCTAACGGGCCTACAAAGCATACATAAACTTCCCCTTGAGCAGTATCCTCCACCTTAGCCCTATTGTCCTCACCCCCCACCTGAGTTTGAACGGACACCGACATCCCCACTCAAGCCAGCCCACCACCCCACTGCTCCCCGCTCCTACCCCCGTAAACAAACCCGCCAGGCCACCCAACAATTGTCCTAGTCCACCAACTAAATCAGCTTGGCCCCCACTCCCCCAGTAACGAGGTAAGGGTCCCAAGTGTAGTGTCACCTGGCTGCCCGGGCGCTGTGAAAACCGCAGCCGATGTTCCTGACTCCAGACGTCTATCCTTCGGCAATTCCACCTAACCACATCTTAGAACTTGACTGGCGCTGGCTGACTGCACCCCAGCCGGCTCCGTGCTGGGTGCACTCTGCGAAGATCTCAGACTCTCTGCCATATTCAGGGGTAACGGTGACGATCCCTCCAAGCTGTCCAAGGTCACTGCTGGCATCCTCAAGCGCAGCCCCGTCTTGAGAACCACATCTAACTCTTCCCCGACGAGCAGCCTCCCCACCCCCAAAGCGGGGGGGGGGGGGGTTGGAATCCTGCCGTTCCAGCTCCTGCTCCCGCACCGCTCGCTGGAGAAGACAGGGGGCGTGTCCCCCTGCCCTGCACTGGGTTGCGCCGACCATTAGGATTCCTCCCACGCCGGGAGGAAGAAGATGTTGGCTGCCTTGCATTCCCCCATGGTGGAGGGTCCCTTGAGGGGCTTCTGATCCGGTGCCAAACCCTGGGGGCATCGTTGGGACTAAGGCGCGCTGGCAGACGTTCCCCACTTCGGCTGTCTCCCTTCCAGATGCGGGCTAGCTGCACTCACTGCCTCCCCCCTCAACATGCCTGCTAGCTGTGTGATGAGCCACTCTGGTCCCCGGGCTTCTGCCTCCGCTCGCAACTGGCTCAAAATCTCCTCCACAGTGGACATGGTGAGTGTCAGCTTCTAGGATTTTACCGCACAAATGGCGCCCAGCCCTCTATGTGACCTCCATAAATAACCCTTAACCTCTCCTCCCCAAGGATCCCACCCCCCCCCCACTAATTTCAAATTTATTAACCCCTACACTGGGCCCTCACACCCAAGACTAATCATGCTGGCCTCCCCCTAGTCTAAAGACCTAGTATGGCCATACTGGACTGTTTGGGAAAATACAACTGCCCAGGATTCCAATCAGAACAAGTCCATCCTCCTCCTCCTAGTTAACCCACATCACCAAGAAATACAGTGTCGCTGTAATCATCAACAGCTTTTTCTTCTCCTCTAAGAATCCTCCTCCTCCTTGTCCTCCACTCGATCGTGAGACATCCATAACAAAATGTGTGGCTACGAAAAAACTATTCTCAACCATCATTGTCTTCAAGCTGTACCCCACCTGGTCAAGTTGCTGGCGGTGCAATTATTGCCGTACCATTTAGCAGTCTACTCTCACATGGAGAGGAACATGCGCCACTTCTTGCGATTGTTTCCTTACGGCAAGGTGCACGCCATGGTGGACACGTGGAGCAGTAGTTACGGGCAATGTCAGTACATGTCTTTCACTGCCCACTGGGTCAATGTCTTTTTATTCTTTCGGCAAGGCAGCGCTTCAGTGACAAAGCCAAATGCTTTTGATCCCATCAAGATTGTGCTGATCTGGAAAGTTATAATGTAAAAACGCAGTGGCACTATTGCTATTTTTCCCCATCTCCCTCCCAGAAAGAGTTAATAAAAGTTAATCAGAAAGTTATGTGTACCCTAAAATGGTGCCATTAAAAACTACAACTTGTCCCACAAAAAACAAGCCCTCATAAAGCTATAAAGACGGAAAAATAAAAAAGTTATAGCTCTTGGAACAAGGTCATAAAGGCCCAAATGAGCTTGGTCAATAAGGGGTTAAATGTATCACAGGCAATGTCCATTGTGTTTGATAATTGCATCACGGTCAATGCCCATTGTGTTTGTTAAATGTATAACAGGCCATGCCTATTGTGTTTGCCAACTGTGTCACAGGCAGAGGGGGGTGGCCAGTGCATATTTAAAGGACAAAATAGGGCCAACTACCCGAACAGCAGACAAAATACAAAATGCTGGGCATTCCTAAACCAGGGATTTTGTCACATAGCTCCCCGTTAGTTCCAGAGGACGGCATACCCGCCTAGACCCATACGGGTTGGCTTGGGGATGCCGAGAAGCAGTTGGCAATGGATCCAGTTCTGTTTGGCGAGACAACCTGTCTGTGTTGGCATTCTGTTTCCCTGGTCTATACTGCACAGTGAAATTATAAGGCTACAGTGCCAGGCTCCATCTCAATAGTCTGGGGTTGTCTCCTGCCACTCGGTTGAGCCAAATCAGGGGGTTGTGATCAGTCATAACAGTGGAGGAGTGCCCGTATAAATAAGGGTGGAGTTTCTTGAGGGTCCAAACATGGGCGAGGCACTCCTTCTCCACGGTGGCATAACTGACTTCCCTGGGTATCAGTTTTCTGCGCAGGTACGCCACTGGATGCTCCATGCCCTCCTCCCCGACCTGACTCAATACGGCTCCCAGTCCACACATTGAGGCATCTGTATAGACGAAAAATTTTCTAGAATGATCTGGTGCCGCTAATACAGCTGCCTCGCTGAGGGCCTTTTTTAACTTTTGAAAGGAGTCTGCACACTCTGGGGACTATACAACTTGCTTGGAGAGAGACTTTTTGGTAAGGTCTGTGAGGGGCTTAGCTATAGTGCTGTAATCTTGCACAAACTTCCAGTAATAACCAGGGGTCCCCAAAAATGGCATAACCTGTCTTTTGGTGCAGGCCTGGGGCCACTGGATTATGGCCTCTACTTTGGCAGGTTCAGGCCTCTGTTTCCCGGAGCCTACTCAGTGACCTAGGTACTGCACCTCCTTTTTTGATCACTTGGTTGGCCCCCTGTCCGATCCCGTCTGTCACCCTGTATAATCGTCCTTTGTCCCATTGAAACCTGGCCTGGTCTGTGTCCACCTGGGGTTTCTCTACGGCTCTGCGGTAACCTGCTAGTGCAGAGCCTTCCCTTTGTTCCTTCTCAAAATGTTGGGTGGTGTCCCAGTACATAGTGGGGTTTAAGGCAAGGGTCAGGACATCAGTTCTTACCTGAGGTTCCTGAGAGGGTGCAGTCCTCGTGTCTGCTGTCGAGTAGTCACTGGCACAGCTCTCTCCTGGGCTGGCATAACAAACTAGGAGGTCATACATCCCAAGTAATTCCCCAGTAGTACTTCGGCTGGCAGGTCAGCCATAATCCCCACCTCCAGTGATTTAGCCCCCGTACCGTAGTCAATATAAACCCGGGCTATTAGTATCTTATGGAGGGCCCCTTCAGATACCTGGACTGCTACGTGGCGTCCGGTGTGTTGAGCTGGCGGGATCCGGTGAGGTTGGACCAGGATGATGGTGGCTCCGCTGTCTCTCAGGTCCCTAGCCTCCTGTCCATTTAGGCGGACTGACTGGCGGTGCCTGGTTGTCTCCAGCGGCCTGTATGGGGTTAACCTCGTGCAGTACGGACCATTGCTCAGTGGGTTCTGGTGATGAATACGCTGCATAACCACCTTGGGTATCTTTACTGTAGTCCTCCTGAATGCAATAGGCTGCAGCTTGGTGCCGCGGTGCTGGTTGTCGCCCCCCTTGGTTAGACGTGCGCTTTGGGAAGTTGGGTTTGAGGTGTCCTATTTGGTTACACCCATAGCACATCGGTGGGGGTCCCCATGCTCCCTGATTGCTTGGTGAGGTGTGGGACGCATTGGGCCTGGCCACTGTCGTGGATGCTGGGGTGTAGGTGGGGGCATGCTGGACCGCCGGTGCTCTGCTACTCTCTATAGTCCTGCTGCCGTGGTGTTCATCAGTCAGTCTAGCAGCCTCTTCCACCGTCCGAGGCTTGCGGTCACCAACCCAGTCTCTAACATCTGTCAGAGCAAAATAAAAAGACTGCTCCAGCAGTGACAACTGAAAGGCATCTGCCAAAGTGGTCGCCTGGCCCCCCTGCATCCAGTTGTGGGCAGCACGGTGCATACAGAAGGCCCACTCAGTAAAAATGTCTCTGCCTGTTTTCCTGAGTGCCCTAAAGTTTTTCCTATATGCCTCTAGCGTGACAGCATAGCGGGCTAGCAATATTTCTTTTACATTGTCATAGTTCTTGACCTCTTCATCTGGCACTGCTCTGTAGCCTTCCGCTGCTCGACCTGATAGCTTAATGCTCAATATTGCAGCCCAGCTATCTTTCTCCGGGTTCTCCAGTGCACATTGTCGTTCTAAATCCTGCAAATAGCTGTCTATGTCCGTTTCACCATCTGTAAAGGCTTTAAATGCAGCATAATTAATCTTACGTGCCTGTCAATTAACAGCTCTCTGTAGTGCCATTATATATATATATTATATCGTTTGAGCCGTTAGTATCTGTTTGCCATTCACTCCTTTTTTCGGTTCAATGTATCCGTTCGGGAGAAAATCCCGTCGCTTGCCACCAGTGTTACAGATATCTTACACTCCAGCTGAGTAAATCCATATAGCGTCTCCCGAAATCCACGTAAATCCGAAGGTGCTGTGAATATTAGCTCCCAATCCCCCCCAAACAGGAGCCGAGATCTCAGGAAGGGGTAAAACGAACTCTTTATTGATGGACACAGCCCGGCCTTATATGCAAGACCCCCAGCAAGAGTTATTCCCACGGGGCTCTTGTGGAGGACAGGCCCACAAAATACAGCGACCAATCAATATACAGTAAGATATAACACACTCTCACATAAACAGCAAAATTCCTCCTCTCTATCCTAGAGATAATTGGATAAAAGGGGCCGGACATAGTCCCAAGCGGTCGACGACCAAGCCCCGCTGGGCGTTCGTCCATTTACAATGGTCCGTTGTGTTTGTTAAATGTATCACAGGCATTGTACATTGTGTTTGCTAATTGTGTCACAGTCAATGCCCATTGTGTTTTTTAAATGTATCACAGGCAATGCTCATTGTGTTTGGCCTCTTTCACACATGACGCCCGGATAAGAGGCGGGTGCTTTGTGGGAATATGCGCGATTTTCCCACGTGGATGAAAACGTTTGTAATCACATGGTCCAATCACATAGTCCATCACCATTGTAAAATGGACCATGTGATTGGACTATGTGATGTGACGTCATCACAGGTCCTTTAGTTCTTAGCTGATACAGGGAAAGAGAGGACAGATCGCAACTACGCGATCAAGTGGCTAAGGTAAGTTAACTTTTATTATTTTTAACCACTTCCACTTCATTTTACTATGCATTCTTTATTAAGAATGCTATTATTTCCCCTTATAACCATGTTATAAGGGAAAATAATAGAGATCGGGTCCCGTTGCTAAGCAACTATGCGGGAAAATCGCAACGCATCCGCACTTGCTTGCGGATGCTTGCGATTTTCCCGCAGCCCCATTCACTTCTATGGGGCCTGCGTTGCGTGAAAAACGCACAATATAGAGCATGCTGCGATTTTCACGCAACGCAGAAGTGATGCGTGAAAATCACCACTCGTGCACAGCCCCATAGAAATGAATGGGTCCGGATTCAGTGCGGGTGAATCCTCCTCACGCATTGTACCCGCGCGGAAAACTCACCCGTGTGAAAGGGGCCTTTGCCAACTGTGTCAAAGGCAGAGGGAGGTGGCCCTCATTTAAAGGGCAAAATAGGGTTAACTACCCGAACAGCAGATGAAATACAAAATGCTGGGCATTCCTAAACCAGGGGTTTTGTCACAGACAGGACTTTGTTTTCCCTATTGAATAATGGGAACCAGACGGTTCCGTTATGATTCCCATAGACTTCTATCATGACAGATCAAAACAGAATGCCTCTGAAAGGCTTCTGTTTTGACTTCCGTCTTATGGATTCAGTTATTTTCCATTATAACCATGTTATAACGGAAAACCATAACAGAATACATAACACTGATGTGAATCCACCCTAACCCTGTTACTGTCTTAGAAATATGCCAGATTCTAATCTTTGTGGCGCATATATATGGCGCATACAGATGAGAAGTGAGGTTTTACACTTATAAGGGAGGCAGAGAGATGACTTCTGTCCTGGCTGTGTGATTTACTGTGAAAAAAAGAAAAATACATTCATAAACTGTCCATCCATAACTGGCTGGTAATGGGCGTCCGTCATTATGTGTCTATTAGATGAATATCTTAGGGAGTCTAGTTTTCAAAATGGGGTCATTTCTTGGGGTTTCCATAATTTTGGCAGCTCAACGCCATTACAAGTGTGCAATGGGGCCTGAAACTTTTTCCGTTTATTATCTGAAAGGCCCCAGGTGCTTCTTCATGTTTGGGCCCTGCTGTTTGTCAAGACATAAGATTAGGGCCACAATGAGGATATTTCTGAAGACAGGAGAAATGAGGGGATACATTTTGGAGTGTACTTCATTTTCATGTGCTTTGTAAAAAGAAAAAAAAAAAATTGTCTTTAAATTGACACTTTTGTGTAAAAAATGAAAAATATATTTTTTTCGCCTGCTTAGTATTCATTTCTACAAATAACTAGGGGGTCTAAAAGCTCCCTACACCACTAGATGAATACCTTAGGGGGTCTAGTTTTCAAAATAGGGTAATTTATGGGGGTTTGCTATTGTTTTGGCAGCTCAACGCCATTACAAGTGTGCAATGGAGCCTAAATAATTTTCAAGTAAATTTTGTCTTCTGAAAGCCACTGGGTGCTTCTTTATGTTTGGGCCACAATGGGGATATTTCTGAAGACAGGAGAAATGGGGTGATACATTTTGGGGTGTACTTCTTCATTTTCATGTTCCCTGTAGAAAGGTAATACTGCACACCTGAGTCAATGAGGTTTTGAAACAAAAAAAATTATAGCCTTATCTGTTGTTATTTGTATTTCCACCATTGACACATACTTTCATGTTTCCCTCTTTGCTCCTTAAATACCCCTCTTTTTAAGGCTGCTTTCACATTTGCGTTTTTGCGGATCCGTCATGAATCTGCAAAAACACTACCGTTACCATAATACAACCGCATGCATCCATCATGAACGGATCTGGGTGTATTATGTCTTCTACATCCATGACGGATTTATCATGAACACCACTGAAAGTCAATGTGGGACGGATCCGTTTTCTATTGTGTCAGAGAAAACTGATCCATCTCAATTGACTTAGGCCTCATGCACACGAGCCGCATATTTTGAGGCTCGGGCGCGGACCCAGTCACTTCAATGGGGCCGCAAAAGATGCGGACAGCACTCCGTGTGCTGTCCATATCCGTTGCTACACTCCAAGGCCATGCAAAAAAAATATAGCATGTCCTATTCTTGTCCGTTTTGCGGACAAGAATAGGCATCTCTATAATGGGCAGCCCGTTCCGCAAATTGTGGAATGCACACAGAGGCCATCCGTGTTTTGCGGACCGCAAAACACACAACGGTCGTGTGCATGAGGCCTTACATTGTGCGCCAGGACTGATCTGTTTTGCTCCTCATCACATCGCGGACAGAAATAAATGTGCATTAATATACTTCCTAAACTGCTACAGAAACTGCCTGACTGTCTCCTACTTGTATATTAGACCAAGGTTTATATATTTCTTTCATCATTTGGTGAAATTTGTACCTTATCGTGTTTATAATTAGTGATGAGCGGCAGGTGCCATATTCGATTTCGACGAAATTCGCGAACATTCGTATGAATATTCGTTTCATATTCGTCGAAATCGAATATTCGTCATTTTTCTAGTTATCGCGATTAACATGCGATTTAAATAATCGCATATTGCGATTTTAACTTAAGGCTACTTTCCTATTGGTTTCATATCTAGAATTAGCGAGGATGACGAATATGACGAATGTATTCGTCATATTCCTCAAAACGAAGATAACGAAGCATTCTACATCTTCGTTTTAGCAACCTATTCGTCAACTTCGCTAATTCTAGCAATCAAATAGGAAGGTTGACTATAGAGACAGCTGTGTTAAATTCGCTATGCGATTTTTTTTTTTTTTTAATAAATAGAATAATAATAATATAATATAATATAATAATTTTATTAAGTAATATAATTATTGTATTAAAAAAAAATCGCATAGCGAATTTAACACAGCTGTCTGGTAAGTCAACCTTCCTATTTGATTGCTAGAATTAGCGAATAGCTAAGTTGACGAATAGGTTGCTAAAACGAAGATGTAGAATACTCGTTATCTTCGTTTTGAGGAATATGACGAATACATTCGTCATATTCGCTATTCGCTAATTCTACCAAGCCAATCATAACTTCCGTGCTCATGGAGCGTCCCCATCACCATGGGAACGTCTCCATATACTAAAATGTACTGTCGGATTTGAGGAATTACGTTGAAATCGCAATGCGATTAATTCAAGTTATATTAATCGCATTGCGATTTCAACTTAGAGCTGGGTTTATAATGGGTCAGCTTGCTAGAATGAGAACGAGTTAACGAATATGGAATATAGCAGCAGTGCTAAGTTGAAATCACAATGCGATTAATTTAACTTAAAGTATTCGCATTGCAATTTCAACTTAGCACTGCTAGTGCATAGCTATATTCCATATTCATTAACCCTTTGGCATACTCCTTCCACAAGCGTCCCGTCACCATGGGAACGCCTGGTGGTTAGAATATACCATCGGATCTGAGTTAGATCGTGAAAACTCAAATCCGATGGTATATTCTAACACAGAGGCGCTCCCATGGTGATGGGGACGCTGAGTTAGAGATACCAACACGCCATACATACCGGCTCCTGCTGCCTGAGGCACTGTCCTCTGACAGGGCACTGTGATCTGCACTATTAACCTCAGATGCCGCACCTGAGGGGCTAATAGTGCGGATCACAGCACCCTGTCAGAGGTCGGGTGCCGCCGGCAGCAGTGCCTCCCACTATTAAAATCACATGGCAGTGCGCTAGCCTCTCACCAGTATACAAACACACTGCGGCCAGTGCCATCCTCTATTAACATCATTGGTGGCCGTAGCGCATCTCCCGCATGCTAGCTAGTCAGCGCATCATCTCCTCTTCCTCAGTAAAATCATTGCTGGCAGTGCGCTCTCCTCCTCATGTAGCGGCAGCTCGATCGAGTCTCAGCAGTGTAATGCTGGGGCTCGATCAGCACATGGCAACCAGGACGCTACTGCAGTCCTGGCTGCCATGGTAGTTAGTCAGCATTGTACTACGCTGAGCCGCCGGCGCTCCTTCTTCTCAAACTCACAGTTTGAGGGGAGGAGCGCCCGCGGCCCAGCGCAGGTAAGTACAATGCTGACTAACTCAACCATGGCAGCCAGGACTGCAGTAGCGCCCTGGTTGCTATGGTAATCGATCGGAGCCCCAGCATTACACTGCTGGGACTCTGATCGGAGCTGCCGCTGCCACCAATGATGGGAGGGGGGAGAGGAGGCGCACAGCCAGCAATGATTTTTACTGGGAGGGAGGGGGATTGAGTGCGCACTGACCAGCGATAATTAATACGGGGAGGGATTGTCGACGCACACTGGCCACCAATGATGTTTAATAGGGGGATCGGCACTGGCCACCAATTATTGTTTGTAATACTGGTGAGGGGGAATTAGGCGCACTGCCCATTAATGATTTTAATAGTGGGAGAGCGACTGTTGCCCGGCGGCACCCGACCTCTGACAGAGTGCTAGATCCGCACTATTAACCCCTCAGGTGCGGCATCTGAGGGGTTAATAGTGCAGATCACAGTGCCCTGTCAGAGGACAGGTGCCTCCAGGCAGCAGGAGCCGGTATGTATGCGCGTGCTGGCATATTTACTTAGCTGTCCTCATCACCATGGGAACGCTCTGTGTTAGAATATACCATCGGATTTGAGTTTTCACGATCTAACTCAGATCCCATGGTATATTCTAACCACCAGGCGTTCCCATGGTGACGGGGACGCTTGTGGGGAGGAGTATGCCAAAGGGGTTTAACTGTACTGTTTGGAGGGGGAAAAAGACGAATATTCTAAAAATGTCAAAACGAATATATTCGCTATAGTGCTATATATTCGTTTTTTAGAATATTCGTCTTTTTTCAACATCTAAAGTCATGATTCCTCCCTGCTTCTTGCTTGTGGGCCGATGACTCATTGACCCACAAGCATTTTAAGCAGGGAGGAATCATTTGTTCAGATGGAAAAAATGACGAATATTCGATATAACGAATATATAGCAGTATATTCGCAATATTCGCGAATTATCGAAGTTGCGATATTCGCGATTAATATTCGCTATTCGAATATTCGCGCTCAACACTATTTATAATGAGATGAATATTGTATTCATATTTAAAGGGGTATTCCAGCACAAGAAAAAAAAATCCTATCCTAGGGGCTGCCCATGTTGTAAAAAAGGTATCAGAATTCATATCCACCTTACTAATCCCCTGCCACTGGCGTAACTATAGGGGTCGCAGTTGGTACTGTACTTTTCCTTTTATAAGATGCAGTGCATCTTATAAAGGAAATACTAGTGAGCACTTCCATAATGGAAGCGCTCACTTGTCTGCAAGAGTTGGGGGAGATAAGCGCTGTGAGCGCTGTACAGTACTTACCCCTCCTCCTGCTCGCTCATTTCAGGGCCACGCTGCTGTGTCCTAGTTGCCTGCAGCATCAGGACGTACAGATCGTACTATGACCTGACGCTGCAGGAGGTCAGATGACTGCAGCGCAGGCCCTGAGAAGAGGTCTAATGGGGGTCTGATTAGTGGTCTGGAGGTCTAATGGGAGTCTGATTGGGGGTCTGGAGGTCTAATGGGGGTCGGGAGGTCTGATATGGAGGTCTGGTCTGAGGTCTGATATGGGGGTATGGAGGTCTGATATGGGGGTCTGGATGTCTAATGGGGGTCTTATATGGTGGTCTAGAGGTCTAAAGGGGGTCTTATCCGAGGTCTGATATTGGGTCTGGGTCTTACATGGAGGTCTAATGGGGGTCTGTTCTGAGGTCTAAAATTGGGGTCCTATATGGGGTCTGACATAGAGGTCTAAAGGTGGTTTGGTCTGAGATGGGGTTATCTCATAGGGTTTTAGATGGGGGTCTGATCTGAAAGGAAGAGGGGATTTTATTTTTATTAGCGCACAATATAAGGGGGTGTTTTTGTACCTCGGCCAATCTGATCTGACCTGAGGATAGGTCATCAATAGTAAAAAGAGGACAACTCCTTTAATAGTAGGACTGAATGAAAGGGGTTAGGTTGAGAATTTGGCATGGGGGGCCGTTTCAATATTTGCCTCAGGCAGCAGAAAAGCTAAGTGCATCAGCGCTGAGTGAAGTGGGGGGGGAAGCCCAAGCTGAACTCTTGCACCATGGCTCATGAGCCTTTAGCTACGCCCCTGTCCCCTGCTATTGCACTTCTGCTATTGACCACTGCACAAAACTTCCTGCCACTGTCTCTACATGGCAGGAAATTGCTATAACTGCTGCTCAGCTAATCACTGACTGCAGCCATGACCTACCTCAGCCAGTGATTGGAACTTTCACACAATGAACCACATCTCCTTCTTTGGATGTTTAAAAAGTTGGTGGTTGCTGGATTAACTTATAATGATTCTATCAGACTTTTTTTCTGCAACTTAGGTTAGTCCTTATTAAAATTTACTTTACAGGTAGTCACACGTAGCTATTAATAGATGGCTTTTATATGCTACAGTATGTTGATCACGTTTTTAAATGTTTTTATAGGCTCGACAAGGTGGGAAATGGCCTTTGAAATGGTATGCCCCAGAATGCATAAACTTTCGCAAGTTTTCTAGCCGAAGTGATGTATGGAGCTACGGTGTCACCATGTGGGAAGCATTCAGCTATGGACAGAAACCCTACAAGGTATGTATATTCGACAATATTTATGTTTTTACTATCAGTGTACTTGAGGATAAAAATAAATCAGCTAATGCTTACATATGTTTGAGAAGGACTTCTTTCTACACAAATTTTGGTATTCTCCAACCCTTACCCATCCTGTCTTGTCTGTTGGGGTCCCTTTAGCCATAAGTCCTGCCCTTTTTATGATTCACCACAGTTACATCCTCTTGATGTGATACAAGAAGTGATTGCTGGAAGACTTGGTGAATTCAGTGAATCAATCATCATCTGGTAACAAAAACATGGTTCCACTGGTTGCAGTACCCTTAGGGCTCGTTCACATGACGGCGGTTTTGGTCTGCATCTGAGCCGCATTTTTTGCGGCTCAGGTGCAGACCCAGTCACTTTTCTGGGGCCGCAAAAGATGCAGACAGCACTCCGTGTGCTGTCCGCATCCGTTGCTCTGTTCCGTGGCCCCGCAAAAATTATGAGTCATGTCCTATTCTTGTCCGTTTTGCGGACAAGAATAGGCATTTCTATAAAGGGCCGCCCGTTCCGTTCCGTAAATTGCGGAAGGCACATTGGCGGCATCCGTGTTTTGCGGATGCGCAATTTGCGGACCGCAAAACACGGCACGGTCGTGTGAACAAGCCCTTACTCTGAGGAGCACTTAAATGAATGCAATTACACATTGGATGGATTCCCACTTTCTTTTTCTAATTACCCCACCTCCTTTCTCATTTGCTTTCCCCAGTCTTCCTTTCTTTTGGCTTGCTATTTCTCCACAGGTATTTACAGCATGCCTGATATAGTGCCTTGAAGGCATTCTCATTCCTCCAGTAGTATTATTAGATTAGCATATGCTTTGTAACTTGCTTTGTTCACCATCTGGTCTACCTGGAATGCGAAGACTTATTTATAAAATAACTCAAGAAAGTCAATCTTATTTTATAGAAGCTCAAAGGTACAGAAGTTCTGAGTTTTATTGAGAGAAATGAGCGTTTGTCATGTCCTACAAACTGTCCTACAGAAATGTATCAACTTATGTTGGATTGCTGGACCATCAAGTAAGAAACTGCATATATTCTATATAAGTTAAATTATATTTTACATTTACTGTTGCCCAGAAACACTGAGCTGCACAGAATTACTGAGACCCATGTAACGTCCAGTCTTTTTCTCTTCTCTCTATTAAATAAACAGTGATTAACCCCTTAGTGACCAGCCTGTTTTGGGCCTTACTGACCGTCGCGTTCCAAGAGTTATAACTTTTTTATTTTTCCATCTATATAGCTTTATGAGGTCTTGTTTTTTGCAGAACAAGTTGTACTTTTAATGGCGCCATTTTAGAGTACACATAACTTTTTGATTAACTTTTATTAACTCTTTCTGGGAGGGAGATGGGAAAAACAGCAATACTGCCACTGTGTTTTTACGTTATCAATTTTATGGCATTTATTTTTCAGTATAAAAAACATAATATCTTTATTCTCTGGGTCAATACGATTACAGTGATACCAAATACATATAGTTTATTTACATTTTACTACTTTTTTGCACTAAAACCCCCCTTTTTTTAATGAAAAAAATGTTTTTGCATTGCCACTTCCCAAGACCCATAACTTTTTTATTTTAATTTATATGGAGTTGTGTGAGAGCTTTATTTTTGGGGGACGACTTGTATTTTTCATTGGTATAATTTTGGAGTAAATGGTGCTTTTTTATTGCTTGTTCTGTCTTTTTTTTTTTTTTTATGGTGTTCATCATAGGGAATAATTGAGGTGATATTTATGTAGTCTGGGTCGTTATGGATGCGGCAATACCAAACATAGGGAAGATTTTATTCTTTTTGCAATTTTTTTCATTGAAAAGTGTATTTTCAATAAAAAAAAAGCATAAGTTTTTTTATGGAATTTATTTGTTGAATAAATGAGTTTTTTTTTGTTTTTTTTACCACTTAATAGTCCCACAAGGGGAAGATAGCAGACAGCTTTTTGATTGCTTTTAAAATGCAATGCACTATCCCTGCATTTTAATGGCAATGCTATTCTGACATTGACCTGCTGGAAATTACTGAAGGCTGGTCTGGGGCCTACATCAGACCCCAAGCAGCCTTTGCACACATCGGCACCCCGCAATCGCATTTGTGGGGTGCCGATGGGAGACAGAGGGAGTCCTCTTGCTCTGTCATCACTTCACATGCGGCGGGCGCCATTGCCCACAGCATGTAAAGTGTTAGACAGCCCGGGTGGCAGTCCTGCGGGTCCGGGCTGTTAGAGCAAGCCTGTGGCTCTCATGTTCTCATTCTCATGTGAGAGCCGGGTCCCCGCTCCCGCTTAGACTGGGCCGCCTTAAAAAAGCAGCGGCACAGCCTAAGGCCCCTTAGTGACAGCCGTAAAAAGGCGTATGGGTGGTCATTAAGGGGTTAAACAACCTATATTATATAAACGGGCACCAGCAGTAGATCCTGTTTATTGAGACTATTTGTTTATAATCCATACAGCAATAACAAATGACAAGACAGTTGCACACTGCGGTCTTACTAAGCCCTTAAACTGATGTTAAAATGGAGAGATTAGTCAACATGTCCTGCTGTGGAGGACATGTCTATGCCCGAGCACCACGCCAAGGTTTCTCAAGTAGCTCGGGACCTAACACTCACCTACCTGTGTCGTATGGGCAATACCAGGGGCCAGTGGGCAAAATTACAGGAATGTATAGGCTGACTCGCAGCAGACTCCCCAGTTACCTGCAGCATGTAGCCATGCCTGCAATGGGAGGAGGGAGAAGGC
>CM065589.1:360196145-360213284 GCA_033119425.1 Bufotes viridis
CCCCCACATAAGACAAACAACAGAAAAATAAAAAAATGTGGTTCTCCAAATGGCGACACAAAGACATGATTTTACTGTGTAAAGCTGAATTAAATAAAAAAATAGACATTAGTTACCACTGCGTCCTTAATGAACTGCTCTATGAAAATATTACATGATCTACACCATCAGGTAAATGCTGTGGAAAAAAACGAGGCCAAAACAGAATTTTTTTTTGTAACCTCGCCTCACAAAAAGCATAATATCGAGTGATCAAAAAGTCATATGTATCCCAAAATGATACCAATAATAATGGCAACAGTGAGGATCTGGAGTTGTGGGTTGTATTAATCACCTAGGCAGGATAATGATGCTACTGTCTTTATTCTTTCATCCACAATTATAAATCAAGTACAGATAGATGGCCCAGATGAGCTGCACCCCCGGACACTCGGGCGGACATACTCCAGACTCAGTCTACAATATCCCGAGCACAGCATTCGTATCACCAGCAGATATATCTTGCAGTCACAAATGATACTTATACAGACCGTGGACACCATGACCCAAGCATATTAATCCAACTCCAACCAGCAACATCCTCATCATCCACCAGTCAGTGTCCTAAGCACCCCAATGATGTCCCCGGGTTTGAGCTCGTTCACCTGGGAACACCTCTCCCAATACTAACTGTTTATTGGTGTATGTATCTCCCTGAGGCCGAGCACTTCACCTGAGACTACATGTGAGACCCCCTGTCGGGACTACACCACTGGGTCTACCCATTTTCATCCGCATACTGGGAGTAGTGGCAAGAAGAACAGTGGTTTAACTGAGGCCCCCGAGACACAAACTCAGCTAATGGAATCATTGCTTTACTCTAATTACCAGTCTCACGTTTGATCTTATGTGGACATAAGGTCTGGCCAGCAAGTCTAACCTCGTGGCTCCAGGATCTGGATGAGCATGGCTTATGTGTGGACTGTGTTTCAAACAGCGCCCCTCCTAAATTTCCCAGTGAAGCCACAGGGTCCAGAGGTTGAGGGAGTCCAGATTGGAAACCCTCTTGTCATCTGTTCCAGGTGCATTTCCCCAATCCAATTGCAAAGTTTATATGCACCTTAAAATACAAGAAAAGGAATGCACCTTATAAACCACAACAATAAAACTCAATGCAACTTGCACTTCGTGTAGGAAAATGTTTGCAAGTCAGTTGATCCAGTAATCTTTAGTCTACAGCTAGCTTTTCACAGAAATTCATCCTGGAAAAAATAAAAGAGAGAAAAATAAAAAAGGTATGCTTGTCAGAAAATAGTTGTACTGGTTTTCAGTACCCAGTAGAAACAACCTAACAATTTAAAGGATGTGGTGTGTCTCAGCACCAGCTGGGCACCACATATTGGGCACTGAAATGCCATATCTGTGGAAAACTTGCAATTTTCACTTCCACATTCCATTGCGCATTCATTTCTGCAAAATACTAGTGGGGTCAAAATGCTCACTACATGCCTTAATAAATACTTTGAAGAGTGTAGTTTTCAGAGGTCCCATTTATTATTTCACCCCAGAGCCTCTACAGTTGTCAGCACAAGTGGTGTAAATCACCACATTGGTCTCAAATGCGTTATAGTACTTTTACTCCTGAGCCCTGTTGCATTTCCAGGCAAAAGACTAGGGTCACATGTAGGGTGTTTATAAAACCAGGAAAACATATCATAATATTAACAGGGCCTACTTTTCACACTGGCACACAATGGGCACAACATATTGGGTAATGAAATGGCATGTCAATTTTCACTTTGTACCATCTGCTGTAAATACATTTTTGCAAAACATCTTCAGGGTCAAAATGCTTACTACTCTCTTGATAAATACTGTGAAGGGTATGGTTCCTAAAATGAGGTCATTTGGGGGATTTTTTTAATTTTATTTAACCTCAGAGCAGAATTGTCAGCCATTGCTGTATAAATCACGAAACTAGGCCTCAAATGCACATGGTGCTCTTTCTCTTCTAAACCCTGTAGCAGTTTACGTCCACATATGGGATATTGCCATATTCAAGAGAAAATGGGTAACAAATTGAGGGGGCCTTTTTCTCCTGTTACCACTTAAGAAAATTAAAAATCTGGAGGTAAACCAACACTTTACTAGAAAAAATGTAATTTTTCACTTTTATGGCCAAGCGTTTCTAACTTCTACAAAACACCTGTTTGGCCAAAGTGCTTAGTACACCCCTTGAAATATTCCTTTGTAGTTTCCAAAATGGGGTCACTTTTTGGGGTTTTCACTATAGAGGTTCTTCAGGGTCTTGTCATGTGACATGGCACCCAGAAACCATTTCAGCAAAATCTGCACTCCAAACACCATATGGCGCTCCTTCTCTTCTGATCCCTGCAGTTTACAACCACATATGGAGTGTTGCCACATTCAGGAGAAAATGTGTAACACATTGCGGGTGAATTCCCTCCTGTTAACCCTTGGAAATTAAAAAATTTGGGCATTAAGCAACATTTTCTTGTAAAATATGTACCACATTTTTCGCTTTATAAGACGCACTTTTATCCCCCCAAACGTGGGAGGAAAATGGCAGTGCATCTTGTAAAATGATGGTTGACTTTTTTTTACAGGGCTAACACGGATATATTGCCGGCAGCTATGCTGCGCAGTCGGCGATTAGAGTTGAACGAACACCTGGATGTTCGGGTTAGAGAAGTTCGGCCGAACTTCACGAAAATGTTAGGGTTCGGGATCTGAACTCAACCCGAACTTGACCCCCAACCCCATTGAAGTCAATAGGGAGCCAAACTTTTGGGCACTAAAAAGGCTGTAAAATAGCCCTGGAAAGGGCTAGAGGGCTGCAAAAGGCATCAAAACGTAGGTAAATCCCCTGCAAACAAATGTGGATAGGGAAATTACTTAAAATAAAATAAATAAAAATTAACCAATATCAATTGGCAACTTGGAGTAAGAGGTGGAATAGGAGGTTGGGGTGGCGTCAGGTGTGAATGCTATGGGAGTTGAAGTTCTCATCACAGCCAAAAAGGATTCATGTCTGCCTGCAGTACCACAGGCCTCATTCACAGACTCAGGGCCATGGTAACCATACATGGGAGTTGAAGTTCACATTACAGCCAAGAAGGATTCATGTCTGCCTGCAGTGCCACAGGCCTCATTCACAGACTCAGGGCCATGGCAACCATACATGGGAGTTGAAGTTGTCATCACAGCCAAGAAGGAATCATGTCTGCCTGCAGGGCAACAGGCCTCATTCAAACATTCAGGCCCACGGGACCCACAAAGAGGAGAGTTAAAATCATGCCAAGACAGTATTGATTTCACCCAGCAATGCCAGAGGCCTCATTCACAGATTCAGACCCATGGCACCCACAAAGAGGAGAGTTACAATCATGCCAAAACAGCATTGATTTCATCCAGTAGTGCCACAGGCCTCATTCACTAATTCAGGACCATGGCACCCGCAAAGATAAGAGCGGTCCCATAACAGCAACACGGGCCTTATGTCAACCTGCAATGGAACAGGCCATTATCATTTATGTAGGCCCCTGACACCCAGACAGAGGAGAGGTCATTTGTCAGTAAAAAGAGGTTAATGTCTCCCACCAATGCAGCAAGCGAGGAAACAAAATATAGGCCCCTGACAACCAGACAATGTAGAGGTCATTCGACAGTATAAAGAGTTTGTCTCCCACCAATGCAGCAAGCGAAGAAACAAAATATAGGCCACTGACAACCAGACAATGTAGAGGTCATTTCACAGTATAAAGAGGATAATGTCACGCACCACAGCAACAGGTGATTATCTGAAATGTAGCTTCCTTGGTGACCTATCTGGATCAGTCACAGTCGTGACAGTATTATATCATTTTCATTTTTTACGTTAGTCATGGGATAACCCCTTTAAAATAAGCCTATCAATACATAGGCCACTATAAAATAACATTATCTTCTAGTTTGAGACTGGCACTGTAGCACCTATGTCCCATCTCAGGGTGTGCCTTCCCTAAAAGAGATAATGAAGGTAACAGAAGATGGTGAAAAGGCAATTCAGAAGGTGGAATACTGCCATACAATGTCCCAAGTAAAACCACGATATGCTTCTACATAATACTGGGTTGTGTTTGGATTGATTTTAATTTAGGCCAGTAAATGGATTAATGGTAACACTCTGGGTGGTCTTGGGTAGAGAAGAGGTAAATTTACAAATATGCCAAACAAACATTTTGATCACTATGCTATTAACTTAAAAATCACTAAGCTATTAACTTAATGTTAATGCTGTAGCATGCCACGACTGTTAGCATTAATCCTGCAACATTTAAAATATCTGTGGTGGTCTATGGCAGTGAAAGGGTATTGAAGACAGTACTGGTGGTCTAGGGTAGTGAAAGTGTTAATGCAGACAATCCTGAAAGTTTATGATAGTGAAGGAGCAATGAAGGTACCTTTAATGGGGCAGGATAGTGAGGGGTTAATAGAAATACCCTTGGTGGCCTAGGACAGTGTTTCCCAACCAGTGTGCCTCCAGCTGTTGCAAAACTACAACTGCCAGCATGCCCGCACAGCAAAAGGCTGTCCGGGCATGCTGGGAGTTGTAGTTTTGCAACAGCTGGAGGCACACTGGTTGGGAAACACTGCTCTAGGACACTTAAAGAATTTAAAGAGGCATTTTGGTATAAGGAAAGGAAGGTGTTTTCCACAGGAGAATTTATTTATGACATCCTCAGGATAGGTCATTAATACCTGATTGGTAGGTTTCAACACCCGGCCCTGTCACTGATCAGCTGTTTTGGAGGGCTGCTGCATTTCAGTGAGTATCACAACCTCTTCACAGCATACCAAGCATAGTGCCATTGACTGTATAATGGCTCTGCTTGCAGCCCAGAACCAGTCACGTGAATGGGACTAAGCTAGGCTTAGGCAATCTGACCAATAAGGTGGAATCATTGGCCTAGGAAGAGGCTGCATTGCTCACTGGAGTGCTGTGGCCTCTTCAAACAGCTGTTCGTGGGGGGGTGTCAGGAGTTAGACTCCTACTAATCTGATATTGATAACCTATCCTGAGGATAGGCCATCAAGATTTAACTTCCATAGTGCCCCTTTAATGGTTAAATACCCCGGTGGTCTTGAGTAGTGAAGGGGTTTACAAGATAAATACCTGGTATCTAGTTGTTTCCTCTCCAGGTTCACATAATATCTTGCTATGAGAGGAAGCTGAATGGTCAGGGTCTCACTACAATGATCACCTTTAGGCTCCATTCACACGACCGTATGTTGTCCGCAAAAAAACGGATCCGTGTCCGCAAAAAAACGGATTGCATTCCGTTTTTTTGCTGATCCATAGACTTCAATAGGACATGGCCCTATTGAAGTCTATGGATCAGCAAAAAAACGGACACGGATCCGTTTTTTTGCGGACACGGATCCGTTTTTTTGCGGACAACATACGGTCGTGTGAATGGAGCCTTATACTTCTCTTCCTGCATGGTACTACAGACCATAGGGATCTGACCTGGGCAGAAGATAGGAGAGGATTGTGCAGTCACAAAGCAGTTTTCTCTATGGTCAGGCAATTTACAAAGCAGTTGTGAATTTACTTCATAATTATGTAGCTTTACATGTTCTGCTAGGCAAAGACTTATTAGAGAAAATGTCCTTTTCAGCAAAATCATATTTCACTTTGATCATAGTTAATCCAATTACTGAAATGTTAATAAACATAATTAATATATCCAGAAGTCAGCTTTAAGAAAGAAATGAAAACCTGCAATTTACTGATACAAAAAAGAACTCCCGAAATCTATAATGTGTGTTAGGCTGCTGGAAACTGATAAACCAGCCACACATTAAGTAATGGCAGTCTTATATGTGAGTATGGAAGTAATCGTCTCAATTATTTTAATATTTAAAATAAAATAAATTCTAATTAAAGCATTTTTCATGAATTGTGAGAGTATATGACTTAAAGGGTTTGTCCCAAGAAAAATATTCTAGTTTTCAAACAAGCCCCTGGATCTAAATCCGTTTCTAATTGCATTTAATTAAAAATTTGGCATAGCCACTGAGTTATTCAACAAAATGTATCTGTATAGCGCCACCTGCAGTTTGTTTTTCTTTCCTATTTGTATGGCCGTCTCACAGAGAAGGCCGCACATGCTCAGTTCCATCCTTCAACTGCCTCCTGAGCTGTGATAGGGAGAGCTGAGACACGCCTCCTGAGCTGTGATAGGGAGAGCTGAGACACGCCCCCTGAGCTGCAGCAGACAAGACACTCCCCTTGATATAAATCTAGCAGAGCAATGAATGTGGAGATCTCTGGATCCATGTGAGGTACAGGGTTGGTTCTAGCTTTGTTAGAAAGAGATCATCATGTAATAAAGTTTTTTTTTTTTTTACATTAGTCATGGGAGAACCCCTTTAATAATACCATGTTCTTGATATTCTTTTGATATAGTTATATCCCAGGTTGTTTACTGCATCCCGACTAGGTGGAGAAGTTAGCTACCTCCTCACTTATGTCCCATTTGAGCTATAGTTTCCAACATTTATGGTAATTCTTTAAAGGGGTGTTGACAGTGGCGTACCGCTAATAGCGGCAGACCACGCAACTGCTATGGGGCCCGGGGCAGAAGGGGGCCCGGAGTAGATTGAAAGCCTCACCCCCTACCATGTCTGCATTATGGCTTGTCTTCCTTCCTGGGGCTCGGGCAGGCCCTGCTTCTCCTCTGTTCTGGCCCCCCTCCCCTTTTGTATGCACAGCAAACGGTGCACAGACAGGACAGCGTGCAGGCAGGTGAGCATGCCACTCGCTCTCCTCTGCCTGCTGGGCGCTGCACTAGCCAATCAGCTTTTAGCAGTGCTAGGCTCCTGCTGCTGATTGGCTAGTGCATTGCAGCAGCAGGAGAAGGAAGTGAGCGGGCGGGACATCTGACTGCCGTGACTGCCTGCTCACTCAGCCACCATACTGAGTCCAGCCCCAGCCTCACCTACAAGTTTGGACCGGAGCCTGCAGCTCCAGTAAGTGATAACTGATCCTCCTCCAGCTGCTGCTTGGGGACCCAGGCATTGACCTGAGCTCCAGGGTCCTGTGTGCACTACTTGTCCATGTGCTGGTTGCCTGTGGCACTGTGCACTCCAGCTCCTCTGTCATTGAGCCTGCCAGCCCTGCTGCTCCCTAGTCATACACATGGATGCAGGCACTGAGTGTCACTGCTCTGTATACTGCCCTGCTAGACCCCTGCTCCCCCTCTAGTAACTCTAGTTACTGCACTGTAAAAAATTATCACTATGGATTCCTGAGGATGAGGGGGTGATAGATATTAAATATAACTATAACCCCTCTCATCCATAGTAATCCACTCATATACTGCAGTACATGGGTGGATTTCTATGGATGAGGGGGTGATAGTCATATTTAATATAAACACTGTCCAGCGACTGTTCTGTATTTGACATGTGTTTATAATAAATATGACTATCACCCCCCTCATCCATAGAAATCCACCCATGTACTGCAGTATATGAGTGGATTACTATGGATGAGGGGGGTGATAGTTATATTTATTATAAACACATGTCAAATACAGAACAGTCGCTGGACAGTGTTTATATTAAATATGACTATCACCTCCCTTATCCTTGAGAATACACCAATGTACAGTATAGCAGTGTATTCTTTAGGATAATGGAGGGGGGGGGGGTTATAATCACATAAGTGTCACCCATAGGTCCCCCATAGCAGTGTCACCCACAGATCCCCCCCATAACAGAATCATCCACAGAACCCCCACAACAGTGTCATCCACAGATCCCCCATAACAGTGACATCCACAGATTCCCCACAACAGTGTCATCCACAGATCCCCCATAACAGTGTCATCCACAGATTCCCCACAACAGTGTCATCCACAGATCCCCCATAACAGTGTCATCCACAGATCCCCCATAACAGTGTGACATCCACAGATCCCCCATTACAGTGTCATCCACAGATTCCCCATAACAGTCTGTCCTCCACAGATCCCCCATAACAGTGTCATCCACAGATCCCCCATAACAGTGTGACGTCCACAGATCCCCCATAACAGTGCGTCATCCACAGATCCCCCATAACAGTGTGTCCTCCACAGACCCCCCATAATAGTGTCATCCACAGACCACCATTAGTTCAAAGCCCACCAAAAGCACACCTTTTCGTTCAAAATTTTTATTTTCTTATTTTCCTCCTCAAAAACGTAGGTGCGTCTTATATAGTTAAAAATACGGTGTGTGTATATATATTGCTTAAATTGCACTTTATATTTGTGCGGGGAGGGAAGGGCCCAATACTGAGTTTTGCTATGGGGCCCCATGATTTCTATGTACGCCCCTGGGTGTTGACATCTGGAAGTTTATGGGTTATCCACAAGATATGCCACAAACATTCGATAAGTGCGGGTGCAGCCTCTAGGACATGGTCTTATCCTGTGAACATGTCCTAGTCTCACACCACTGGGACAGCATATGCAGGGCTCTCTCCATTCACTGCTATGGAACTTGAGAAAATAGCTGAAGGTAGCTCTTGTTGGAACAGCCATAGAAGTAAATGGAAGAGCAAACACCTCTCCATTAGTGATAGATGAACATCGGCCGGCACGATCAAATGTTTGTGAACCGTGCGCTCGCGCCCCATTGACTTTAATGGCAGGCGAAACTGAAAAACCTTCAGGTCATATTTGCAGCCACCAAATACTTACTAGAAGTGCACAAATAGTCCCACAACATGGACAGTGACATACCAGAGGGGGATCATTGGCAAAAATTCCCACAAAAAATATGTATTTTAATCAGGAGCCATTTTTATGCGTCTTAAAGGTAAACTCTGAAAAATGTGCCCTGCTGGAGCCTAGAAAATTTTTATTTTAGGCCACGAGAGTACAGGCCCCAAAAATTAGGCATTCACCTGATAGAAAAGAACTTGTGATTATGTGGCTGAAGGGAGGGCCGGCTCCAGATTCATGTGGGCCCTTGGGCGATAAATCCCAGTGGCCCTTGAGGCATTTTTGTACATTTACATGTCCCTCTGTGGCTCCCACATGGTATACTGACCACCAGTGGCACCTATACAGTATATTGAACACTAGTGGCCCTTCACACAGTATAATGACCCCCCCCCCCCAATGCCCTCAAACACAGTATAATGACCCCCAGTGGCCCCACACACAGTATATTGACCCCACAGTGGCCCTCCATTCAGAATAATAACCCCCAGTCGCCCCACATTCAGAATAATTACCCCCAGTTGCCCCTACACTGGGGGTTATACTGATGGAAGGATTCACAGGAGGTGATTATACTGTATGTTGGTCACTGGGGGTCATTGAGGATTATTATAATAAATGGGGGGCAGCTGTTGCTGCCTTCTCCGAGATCTGAAATGTCAGTGGTGGTGAAGGTGACGATGATGATGTTTCGATGGACGTCACATGGGTGCCCACAAGAGAGGAAGAGGAGGGGAGTTCAGAGGGAGACACCAAGCAGCAGAGAGGGAGGAGAAGCAGGCAGAGCTTGCAGGGCACAGGAGGCAAAAAGAAGACTGCAAATGTATCTGGCGCTCCCAGGACCCTGGCACATGGCTCCACAGTGTGGGCTTTTTTTAACGTGTCAGCTGCTGACAATAGTGTTGCCATCTGCAGCCTGTGCTGTCAACGCATAAGTCGCGGTAAGCCTAACCCTCACATAGGGACGACCACCTTAAGAAGGCATCTGGCCTCTCATCACCGAGCCCAGTGGAAGCAACGCCGTCAGAACCTACAAAGCCACACTCCCGGCGCTCCACATCCTGCCTCTTCTTCTCCCCTCCCATTTGTCCTCCACTCCACCTTCCACCATGCCGACGTTGCATTCCTCTGGCAGAAGGCAGGCTTCCGTGGCCCAAATGTTCGAGCGTAAAAAGTTGATGACGCCGGATAACCCTCTTGCCCAACGGCTGACCGCTGGCTTGTCGGAACTGCTAGCCCGCCAACTACTGCCATAAAAACTGGTAGACTCAGAGGCCTTTAGAAAATTTGTGGCCATTGGCACACTGCAATGGAAGGTCCACAGAAGAAAATATTTCTCCCAGAAGGGCATCCCAGAGCTATATGACCACGTTCAGCAGCAAGTGAATATATCTCTGAAACACATTGTCGGTGGAAAGATACATCTGACCACAGACACGTGGTCTAGCAAACACTGGCAGGGAAGGTACATAACTTTTACTGCCCACTGGGTGAACCTTCTGACGGCCGTCAAGCATGTAACCCGTGGCTCCCGTTTGGATTTGGTGTTACAGCCACAAATTGCATGCAGGCCTGCCTCTTCTTCTCCTCCTCCATCCTCCGTCTCCTCCTCGGTGGACTCCTCCAGTTCCACGGCTACCGCCTCTTCCGCTGCGCCCACCAGAACCTATTCGACATCCCAGGTGAGACGTTGCCATGCTGTGCAGCGGCTGTTGTGCCTGGAAGCCAAGAGTAACACCGGTCCTGCACTGCTTTCAGCTCTGCGGTCACAGGTCGATCAGTGGCTAACCCCTTTCAATTTGACAGTTGGTAAAGTGGTGTGCGACAACGGTGCCAATCTGCTGAGGGCGCTGAAACAGGGCAAAATGACACACGTGCCGCGCATGGCACACGTCCTGAACTTAGTCGTGCAGCGATTTGTTGCCAAATACCCCGGGGTCCAGGAAGCCTTGCGACAGGCCAGGAAAATCTCTTGCCATTTTAGAAGATCTTACATGGCCATGGCTAGCCTTGCTGACGTTCAGCGGCGACAACACCTGCCCATCAGACGTCTGATTTGTGACAGCCCGATATGCTGGAACTCAATTTTGTATATGCTTGATAGGCTGCTCCAGCAGCAACGTGCCGTTAACGACTACCTGTACGAACTCTGCAGCAGGATAGGTTCTGGGGAGCTTGGTTTCTTTTCACCGCGCCAGTGGCTGCTCATGCGCGATGCATGCAGACTTCTGCGGCCATTTGATGAGATTCCCAAACTGGTCAGTCACAGCCAGGGCACCATCAGTGACATCGTACCTTACGCCTTATTTCTGGAGTGTGCATTGCATCGTGTTATTGATCAAGCAGTCGAGGAGCAGGAGCTGGAAGATGAGGAAGTCGCAATGCTGAATGATTTCCTAGGGGGCTACTCCATCTGAGACAAGTCAGCAAAGTCTGAAGAAGAGTCAGAAGAGGAGCAAGAAGAGCAGGCTTTGAGGGGGACTTTAAACTTTTCAGGGATCCCTGGTGTTGTCCGTGGCTGGGGGGAGGAGACCAAGGACTACATTCTCCTGGGCAATGAGCAGGAGCCAGGGCGCTCCACCGCTTCCAATTTAGTGCAAATGGGGGCCTTCATGCTCCAGTGTTTGAAGAGGGACCCCGTATAAAAAGTATAAAGGGCAAGGACCAGTAAGGTGGCAATGTACTTAGACCCCAGGTACAAACATAAAATGGCGGACATGTTACCAGCATCACAGAGGGCTGGCAGAATGCAGCATTTCCAGGCCTTGCAAGAGATGCTGCATTCTGCTGTTGCAGGCGCTGGCAGAGGAATTCAACCCACAGCGAAACAGGTGCGGGTACCAATCCTACCGTGCCTGCAAGAAGAGGGTGGTTTAAGGATGTGTTTGTTACTTCGGATATGAGATCATTGTTGCAGCCAACTCATCGACAGCCGGCCTCCGGATCCAGCCTCAGGGAATGCCTAGACCGACAGGTGTCCGGCTACATCGTGTTAATGGCCGATGTGGACACTCTAAGAACCGAGAAACCCCTGGACTACTGGGTGTGCAGGCTTGACCTGTGGCTAGAGCTGGCAAAATTTGCCATGGAACTCTTGGTTTGCCCCTCGTCGAGTGTCCTGTCCGAAAGGATGTTCAGCGCAGCAGGGGGATCGTGACCGATAAGCGCACTCGCCTAGCTCACGACAGTGTGGACTACCTTCACATTTCTAAAATTGAATGAGGCATGGATCTTGGAGGAATTCAACACCTGTGACGGCCACGTGTAATTGAATTTCCTCATACCAGCCCACACATATCCGCCACCACCCAGAACAAAGAATGGTCCTTGTCTTATGTATATACAGTATTTTGTGGAAGCAGGTATATCGCAGGCCTCAATCAATATTTGGTGGAAGCAGGCATATCGCAGGCCTCAATCAGTATTTTGTGGAAGCAGGTATATAGATTCCCTCAATCAGTATTTTGTGGAAGTAGGTATATCGCAGGCCTCAATCAGTATTTGGTGGAAGCAGGTATATCGCAGGCCTCAATCAATATTTGGTGGAAGCAGGCATATCGCAGGCCTCAATCAGTATTTTGTGGAAGCAGGTATATAGATTCCCTCAATCAGTATTTTGTGGAAGTAGGTATATCGCAGGCCTCAATCAGTATTTGGTGGAAGCAGGTATATCGCAGGCCTCAATCAATATTTGGTGGAAGCAGGTATATAGAACCAATTAATCAATATTTGGTGGAAGCAGGTATATCGCAGGCCTCAATCAGTATTTTGTGGAAGCAGGTATATAGAACCCCTCAATCAGTATTTTGTGGAGGCAGCTATATCGCACCCCTCAATCAATATTTTGTTGAAGCCGGTATATCGCAGGCCTCAATCAATATTTGGTGGAAACAAGTATATTACACCTATCAATTATTTTTTTTGCCACAACAGTTATATCACACCATGTTTATTTGTGGCAACAGGTATATCGCAGCCCTCAATCAGTTTTTTGGGGGGCAACAGGCATATCACACCAGTTGCAATCAGTTATTCCAATAGTGTTTGTCCCTCTATCTAGCTGCGGTATCGCAGCAGAAGCGCACACAACTGCTTCTCAATACAAATGAACTATAATATACTTTCTATGTTAGAAAGTATATTATAAGTATATCACACCCCTCAGTATATCACACCTATCGATAGCACACCTATACCAGTCCTTAAAGAACTTTTGTGGCCAACGTTTGGTGTCTCTAACAGACTGTCCCTGCTCCACAAAGCATCCTCTCCCAACACTGGCAAAACACAGAATGTAAAATGTCTGCCAGATCGGGTTCTGTTATAGGGTGCTGAAACATCTCAATTGGCTGTCCTGTCCCACCTGAGGGATGTGTCATGAGTCAAAGTTCGGCGCAATGCAAAAGAATATTGCGCTGACGGACAGCACCATATGTTCGCATGTTCGGCGAATCGCGAAAGTTCACCATGGAACGACTGCCGGGCGAACCGCAAGGCCATCACTACTCTCCATTCCCAGCAGCACAAGACTGGGTCCTGTTTTTGAGATAGATAGATAAATAACTAAATAGATAGATAGATAGATAGAGGACTAGACATTAGATAGATAGATAGATAGATAGATAGATAGATAGATAGATAGATATGAGAAAGATAGATAGGCTTTCTGGTGAATCAACGCACGTTTTTTGTTTTTTCTTTGGGATGTGCTGTGAATTTTTTTTTGTTTTTGTTTTTTACTGTAGATAGATAGATATTAGATAGATAGATAGATAAATAGATAGATACATATTACATGGATAGATAGATAGATAGATAGGGTGTGTCCCCATTACTCAACCCCCTATTTCCTACATGCTTTGGCAATACTAATGTATAATTTTAGACCTGCCAATAAAGCTTTATTGATTGAGTTATAGATACATAGATTTTAGATAGATATGAGATAGATAGATAGATAGATAGATAGATAGCCTGCTCATCGAATCCGGACGTCACTGACAGAGGTACATGCCCAGGTAGAGCAGACTGTGCCAGCAGTGCGACCAGGAGGCCGTGGAGGATGAGGCCCACTTCCTGCTGCGGTGCCCCAAATACTCAGCACTGAGGGATGCTCACTTCAGGAGACTGTCTGATCTCTGCCCATACTTCATCTCTATGGAGGAGGAAGAGAGACTCTTCATACTACTGGGGGAAGAGGAGAACACAACGGCCATAGCAGCATAATATATTACTGCATGCCATAGACTGAGAGAAGACTGATTTACCATAGACTCCTATATCCCCACCCTGGATGTGTCCCCATCCCCCAAACTTACCCTATACCCCCACCCTGGACGTATCCCCATCCTCCAACCCTACCCAATTACTTCCCACTTGCTTTTGGCAATGCTAAAATGTATTTAGTCCTGCCAATAAAGCTGATTTGATAGATAGATAGATAGATAGATAGATAGATAGATAGATAGAATATAGGTAGATAGATAGATAGATAGATAGATAGATAGATAGATAGATAGATATAGATAGTACAGTAATTTATATTGTGACAGATATAATATAAGAAAATAATAATATAATATATAAGAAGGTTTGTACACAAATATAGAAGAGGATTCTTTACGGTAAGAGCAGTGAGACTATAGAACTCTCTGCCTGAGAAGGGGGTCATTAATCCAGGGAGTTATTCTGATTGCCTGATTGTGGTCGGGAAGAAATTTTTTCCCCCTTAAGTGGGGAAAATTAGCTTCTACCTAACAGTTTTTTGTTTTTTTTTGCCTTCCTCTGGCTCAACTTTCAAGATGACAGGCCGAACTGGTTAGACAAATGTCTTTTTTCGGCCTATATATACTATGTTACTATGTATTGCTTCCACAAAAAATATTCTACAGTTTTCAAACCAGCACCTGGATCTGAACACTTTTGTAGTTGCATGTAATTAAACACTTTGCACAGCTGCTGAGCTATTCAGTGAAATCTGTATAGCGCCACCTGCTGTTTGCTTTTTTTTCTAAATACTTTGTCCAGCGCATTGAGGTGGTCGCACATGCTCAGTTCCATCCTTCATTTGCCACCAGTTGCAGCAGCAGACAGAACACACCCTGAGAAAGGACACGCCCCCTGAGCCGCTAGCTTGAAATTAATCTAGCAGAACAATTGGAATGGGTAGATCTCGAGATCCATGTGAGGTACAGGGCTGGTTCTAAGTTTATTAGATAGAGTCATGTACCATACTGTATGATGTCTGATTTTCATTTTTTACATTAACCCTTTTAACTGCGTTTTTCTTCCCTACTGAATTGAATTTTGCCCGCATTTGGTACCGTAATATGCTTTTCCATAGCAGCAACATTAGGAAAATGTCCTTAAAGCACTTAACAACGATGCCCCGGGATTTGGGAACTCCATGCCAGATCTATTTTTTTCACAGTTATTAGGGAAGCCCGTCATGTACTTTTACCATCAGATTTACATGGGGCTTTATTGAAACTTTACTACCTCAGTGTCGCTTTGTCATATTGAGACATATTACATCATCTGTTCCGGGTGGAGAAGGTATAGAGTGCAGTAAATGGATTTCTCTTGTAGCAATTCCTTGGGTAAATTAGGTGTTTCTTAGCAGGTCAAGCCTTGGAATCGCAGCTGCGCTCTGTGGCTTAATAGAATTGCTAAGATAAGGCACTTCACGTTTCACTTAGCCAGGCTGAACCCTGCAGACATGGTTTCCCGTTCAGCCCAATATGTTATGTAACTTGTGTAAATGTTCTGTTGCCCGCACAGACCTCTACACCTTCAGTGAAGGGTCCGTCACAGCTCAGCACTCTGCTTCTTTACTGGATATATCACAGTAGCTCCTAGGCCCCAATGCAATCTGCAACAGTGGCCCCCACCGGGCATGTGCTGCAGTCATATTATGTGGTGGGGGGGGGGGTGTCGTTGTGCACCCCTATGGTTACGGCCCTGATATATGGTTATAGAACAAATAGGAAAACTGTTACATATACGAAAAGATTAAGTAAAAGCAGGACAATAATGGTAGAAATAATGTCTATGGACACTTTACTTTCAAGTTAATATGTTTACAGGCCACGGAGAAAGGCGATAGGTTATCCGTGGTGCTTACCACACGGTCATCAAATTAGCAGCTGAAAATCAAAGTTTAGCTGCTGTGACATCACAAGTCGGTTTTAGTCAGGTGAGCAGTTGTGACATCACAAGTCAGATTCAGTCAGTTGAGCAGCTGTGACATCACAGGTTGGTTTCAGTCAGGTGAGCAGCTGTGACATCACAGGTTGGTTTCAGTCAGGTGAACAGCTGTGACATCACAAGTCAGATTCAGTCAGTTGAGCAGCTGTGACATCACAGGTTGGTTTCAGTCAGGTGAGCAGCTGTGACATCACAAGTCAGATTCAGTCAGTTGAGCAGCTGTGACATCACAGGTTGGTTTCAGTCAGGTGAGCAGCTGTGACATCACAGGTTGGTTTCAGTCAGGTGAACAGCTGTGACATCACAAGTCAGATTCAGTCAGTTGAGCAGCTGTGACATCACAGGTTGGTTTCAGTCAGGTGAGCAGCTGTGACATCACAAGTCAGATTCAGTCAGGTGAGCAGCTGTGACATCACAGGTTGGTTTCAGTCAGGTGAACAGCTGTGACATTACAAGTCAGATTCAGTCAGGTGAGCAGCTGTGACATCACAAGTCAGTTTCAGTCAGGTGAGCAGCTGTGACATCACAAGTCAGATTCAGTCAGATGAGCAGCTGTGACATCACAAGTCAGATTTAGTCAGGTGAGCAGCTGTGACATCACAGGTTGGTTTCAGTCAGGTGAGCAGCTGTGACATCACAAGTCAGATTCAGTCAGATGAGCAGCTGTGACATCACAAGTCAGATTTAGTCAGGTGAGCAGCTGTGACATCACAGGTTGGTTTCAGTCAGGTGAGCAGCTGTGACATCACAAGTCAGATTCAGTCAGGTGAGCAGCTGTGACATCACAAGTCAGATTCAGTCAGGTCTGAGCAGCTGTGACATCACAAGTCAGTTACAGTCAGGTCTGAGCAGCTGTGACATCACAGGTTGGTTTCAGTCAGGTGAGCAGCTGTGACATCACAAGTCAGATTCAGTCAGGTGAGCAGCTGTGACATCACAAGTCAGATTCAGTCAGGTGAGCAGCTGTGACATCACAAGTCAGTTTCAGTCAGGTCTGAGCAGCTGTGACATCACAGGTTGGTTTCAGTCAGGTGAGCAGCTGTGACATCACAGGTCGGTTTCAGTCAGGTGAGCAGCTGTGACATCATTAGTGGGATTTAGTCAGGAGAGCTCCTGTGACATCACAAGTCGGTTTCAGCCAAGAACAAAGTTAGACCAGCACCTCTAAATAATATGA